>CAKNYM010033973.1:0-23150 GCA_932195095.1 Andricus curvator
CGCACGACCGTCTTGTCAACACTTTTACCCAGTCTGAACTGAGTAGCACAAACTATACCACTTTTTGGCCAAATGCTATTTTGTACAATCGATATTTTGTTCGATTGCATACATACCAGAAAATTCGTCCTTTAGAATTAAAAATTCATCTTTCGGTAAAAAAACTCATTTTTTCAGCTTTTTGGTTAAAAGTTAATTCTTTTTAATTAAGAAGTATACTATTACACTTTTTGCTAAAAATTGTATTAGCTGGTTAAAAATTTAATTATTTTAATGAAAATTCGTCTTTTTGGCTTGAAAATTCAACAATTTGATTGCAATTTTTTTTCTCTCTTGACTAACAAATTTTTATTTCATCAAAAGTCAACTATTTTGTTAAACATTCATCTTTTTGGTTTTGAAATTCGTCTCTTTCTATAGGAATTTCATATTTTTTAATTGTAAATTCAACTGCCTGGTAATAAATTAATCTGTTTTGGTTAGAAATTAACTGTTTTGTTGAAAATGCACATTTTTGAGTTGAAAATTCAACTGATTTGTAGAAAATTCGTATTTTTGGGTCGGAAATTCAAGAATTTGATAGAAAATGGATGTATTTAGTTGAAAATTGAAATTTAACATTTTTGTCAATTTGGCTTAAAAATTCCAAAATTTGATACAAAATTGAACTATTTGGTACAAAATTAAATTTGTTGTGGAAAATTCGTGCTCTGAAGTGAAAAATTATCTCCTTGGTTGAATATTTAACTATTTGATAAAAAATGTAGGTATTTTATTGAAAATTCGTCTTCTTTGGTAGAAAATTAATCTCTTCTAATAGAAATTTAATTGTTTTTGGTAAAAAATGCAACTGTCTAGTCAAAAATTAAACTGTGTTGGCTGAAAATTATTTTTTTTTTGCTGTAAATTAACATTTTCTGGTGGAAAATTCAACTGTGTCGTAGAAAATTGGTATTTTCGAGTTGAAAATTCAACAATTTGATAGAAAATGTAAGTATTTGGTTGAAAATTGAACTGTTTTACAGATAATTCGTCTATTTGGCTTGAAAATTCAACAATTTGATACAAAATTCAACTATTTGGTACAAATTAAACTTTTTTTTGTGGAAAATTCGTGCTCTGAACTGAAAAATTATCTCCTTGGTTGACAATTTAACTATTTGATAAAAAATGTATGTATTTTATTGAAAATTCGTCTTTTTTGGTAGAAAATTAATCTCTTCTAATAGAAATTTCATTGTTTTTGGTTAAAAATGCAACTGTCTAGTCAAAAATTAAACTTTGTAGGTTGAAAATTATTTTTTGTTGCTGAAAATCCACATTTTCTGGTTGAAAATTCAACTGTGTCGTAGAAAATTGGTATTTTCGAGTTGAAAATTCAACAATTTGATAGAAAATGTAAGTATTCGGTTGAAAATGGATGTATTTTGTTGAAAATTCGTCTTTGTTAGGTTAATCCAACTGTTTTTTTATTTTAAATTGAAATCTCTTTGTGATGAAATATCAACTATTACATCTTTCGTTGAAAATTCATCTCTTTAGGTTGAAAATTCAACTTCTTGGTTGAAAGTTTAACTGCTTTCTTAAAATTTTTTTTAAGATTCATAATTTTGGTTGAAATTCTTTTCCTTTTGGGTAAAAATTAATTTTTTAAACTAATATTTGATCAGGGTGTCTAGCGTTTCTAAAACAGAAGTTCCAGGACTTTTCCAGGTTTTTCAGGACAGAAAAATTAATTTTTCCAGGTACTGGTTACTGCAATTTTCTACTACAAAAATCCATTTTCAAACAAATAGTCGAATTTTGAAACAAAAAATATTAAGTTTAAACCAAAAACAGAGTTGAGTTTTCAACACGAAAAGTTCAATTTTCAACAAAAAGATGAATTTTTAATGAAAAATTAAATAGTTGATTTAAAAAAATTAAGTTTTCAACAAAATAGTTGAATTTTTAATCAAGTAGTTAAAATTTCAACCTACAAAGATTAATTGCCAACCAAAACGATGCCGTTTTGACCAATAAGAATATTTTTCTACCAAAAAGAAGAATTTTCAACAAAATAATCTTTTTTTCAACCAAAGAGATGAATTTTTAATTAATATAATGAATCTCCAACAACAAAAAATAATTTTCAACAATGTAGTTCAACTTTCAACCCAGAAGGTAAATTTTCTAATCAAAAAGACGTATTTTCAACAAATAAAGATTTTTCAGTCGAGAAAGAAAAATAATTTTATCCATATTGTTGAACTTTCAAACCAACAGACAAATTCTTTGTAAAACAGTTGCATTTTCAACCCGAAAATATTAATTTTCAACCAAAAAATTAACTTTCAACCAAAAAGTTGCAGTTTTAAGTACGAAAGAGGAAATTTCAACCAAAAAGATTAATTTTCTACCAATAAAGACGAATTTTTAATGAAAAAGATCAATTTTCAACAAAAAATGGAAAAGTTACATTTTGAATAAAAAAATATCAAATTTCTGCCAAAAGAGAAATGCATTTTCAACAAAAGAAGTACATTTTCTACCAAGAAAGATTTTTCAGTCAAAAGAGAAAAAAAATTTCAACAAAATTGTTGAATTTTCAAGGCAAAAAGACGAATTCTTTACAAAATAGTTGAATTTTTAACCCGAAAATATGAATTTTCAATCAAAAAGTACATTATCAACCAAAATAATGAAATATATCTCACAAAGAAAAATTTTCAACACAGGTGAATTTTTCAACCAAAAACACGAATTTTTGTTTGAAATAGTTGATTTTTCACCCAAAAATATTAATTTTCAACTAAAAACGATCAATTCTCCATCAATAATGGAATACTTAAACTTACAGTTAAAAAATTATTTTCCAAATCGAAAGAAAACGAACTTTCAACAAAATAGTTAAATCTTCAACCAATACAATGAATTTTCAGCAAACAATTTAAAGTTTTAACCAATGAGATGAATTTTCAACAAAAATGATGAATCTTCAACAGAAATAGTTAAATTTTCAGTTTAACAAATTAATTTTCAACAACAAAACAAAAAGATCTTTTCAACCAAAAAGATAATTTTTCAATTAAAATGATAAAACAACAACAAAATTAATCCAAAAAGGGATTACTTTTTCAGGGTGTCTAGCGATTTTTAGGAATAAAATTCCAGGTCTTTTCGAGGTTTTCCAGGTCAAGAAATTCAATTTTTCCAGGTCCCCTTTTTTTACATCAAATAATATAATAAGCGTTTTTCATACATGTAAGAAAAGAGCCATTTCATTTTTTATTGGCCAACAATTTCTAAAGAAAGCCGAATCATAAATAAACAAATTCTTAATTTTTTGCGAACATGAGTAGTCTTTGTGAAATCTTTGGGAATATTTTTAAATCTTTGTAATGTTTTTGAAATCATTAAAATCTTTTGAAATCTTTGTGAATTCGTTGGAATTTTCTGAAGTATTACAAACCTTAGTGAAGCTTGAAATTTCGGTGAAATCTTTTGGAATTTTTTAAAGCTTTTGTAAAATCTTTCAAATCTTTGTGTAACTCTTTGAAATCTTTTAAACTCTTAATGAAATATTTAAAATATTTCCGAACTCTTTCTTTAATCTTTGTTTGCGAAATCTTTTGTGTTCATTTGAAATCTTTGAATTTTTTTTGAAATTTTCTCAAATGTGTCGAAACCTTTTGAAATTGCTTAGAATCTTTGAAATCTTTTGAAATCCTTATGAATTATTTGAAATATTTGTGAAATTTTCGGATTCTTTTAAAACTTTTATGAAATCTTGGAAACTGTTGTGAAATCTTGTGATATCTCCTAAAATTTTTTTAAATTGTTTAAAATCTTTGACATATTTTTAAATCTTAGAAATATAGGTAAATATACCCTTTTTAAAATCTTTGGAAAGTTTTAAAATCTTTGTGAAATGTTCGAAATCTTTGTGAAATGTTTGAAGCCTTTGAAATCTTCATGAATTCGTTGGAATTTTTTGAAGTATCACAAACGATATATAAAATCTTGAAATCTTTGTGAAATCTATTGAAATGTTTATGAAATCTTTCTTAAATCTTTCCTTGGAAAATCTTTTGTATTCGTTGAAATCGTTGAATTATTTGAAATCTTTTCAAGGTCGCTAGACACCCTTTTTTTAATAAAATTGTTGAATTTGCAACCAAATAATGAAATTCGTAACTAAAAGTATAATCGTCAGGAGGAAGCAACTGAAAAAAAGAGAAATAAAAATACAAGGCAAATAAATTACTTAATTATTTAATCTTGTAACATTTTTAGTGCTATAATTTAGTAATGAACAATCTATTGTTGAAAAGTTAGTCTTTTTTTCCTTCAGTAGAGAACAAGTTAAAAAAAAACTATTTTTTCTTTAAGGAAATAAAAATTCCAGGACCATGAGTAAAATTCAAGAACTTTTCCAGGTCAGGACACTAGACACTCTGATTTAATATTATTGTTGAAAACTCAGCTAATTGGCTGAACTAGTTAATTAATAAATAAAGTAAAAAAATAAGTAAAATTTAAAAATAAAGTTAATAAAATAAAAAATAGTGTGTTTAGTGTCATTTTTTTCCAACTAGTAGCAAAATAGTGTAATCGAGACCTGTAAATAAAAAATAAGTTTAAAATTATGGAAAGTTTAACTTAATGACATTTTCTACAGATTAAATATCTGAACGGCTACTTTTTCATTTCTGAAACTCAAATACTTATTTTTTTCAAAAATGTTTACGATCAATGAAAAGGGCGTGAATAATCGTATCGAAAGTGTGACTTTTTTTTTATTGATATTAAAAGAGTTACAAATCGCTGAAGTCGACGGTACCCACAAAACACCAAAAAAATCACCCCCTCTCCCTCGTTAAATTTTGTTCCCATTTTTTGCCATCCAATAGGACTACACTTGGCCAAAGTATGAGTCCGATCAGAAAATTTTGATTTCTTAGATGGGGTCACTTGAAAAATACTTGGACATAATAGAAAAAAAATGTTAATTTTTAATTCTTTTCAGCTGGTCTACTTGTTATATGCCCTAAGTTAGCAGGTAAAACGGGAAGGTAATTAAAAATTGTAGAACTGAGTGAGCAGCACTGAGACGGATTTGCAAAAGAATTAATAAAACATATGATTTTGTTCTGTACGTAGGATATGATATTTTCATAGGATATGATTAATAGTGTTTAGTTTGCCGACTGACAGTCTAATCAAACCGGATGACGGGCGGGATTCGTCACTGACAATAAAAAGTGACAAGAGTTGTGGTTTCAGGGTTAATCATTTTGTACGGGTACGGCCTCACCATGCGATCGTCGGAATGAAATTTTGGAGAGAATGCGAATTCACTTACCCTGTGCCTACATCTATTACACACGCAGGTAAGTGTCCAAGCGGCATGATGTTTTATTTAGAGGCTAGTCCTTTTTAATTTGTTCTTATATCGTTCACGACACTTCACGATGACGTTCGTTGTCACCGAACTACAAATACACGAACCGATCCGAACCCCACGGCCACGACACGAACCGACGAACCCAGCCTAAGACCAAGAAGTATATAGCAAATAAGATAAGATTTTCTACACCATGATCCAATAAATACATGGTCTAGCCACTGAGGTTCATGATGCAAAACTAATCGTAGGTGGCAGCACCAAGCCGAGTACTAGACCCTCTGTCGGTGAGAGACGAAAAAAATAAGGTGCTAGGCACGAATGAGGTTCATTCTGCAAAACTAATCGTAGGTGGCAGCACCGAGCCGAGTACTAGACCTTCTGTCGGTGAGAGACGAAAAAATATGGTGCTAGTTTTACGGTTGCTTATAATTAAATATATGAGGGTAAATAATCTTTAAATATATGTTTAATGCTTACATGCGAAGGTATTTTATACTTTTAGTAGAAATTATACATACAATTGAATATATGGTGAACTATAGTAAACCTAACCTCACTTTGCATGTGACAGTCAGGAAAGGATTTATCAACCTTTTACGAATTCTATATGATAAATATTGATACAAAAGTTTGAAAAATATATTTTGTTATGTTTACAAGGTATAAATGGCACTTTATACTTATTAACAAAATTTCTTTTGTTGAAATTCGTATCTCATCGACAGAGGGTCTAGTACTCAACTCGGTGCTGCCACCTACGATTAGTTTTGCAGAATGAACCTCATAGAGATCCTCAAGGGAGAGTTGAGACGCGGGGTACTCAAATTCTGATTGGTGCCGTTGTACCGGAACCGGTTATTCTAAAAATGGCGCGATTTTCAAATAGAGTATTCATTTCACAACAGATTTAATACAAAATAAAGAGAATATCATTGAACTAAACATTTAAAATAAACGGAGTGTAATTAAAAATCACTTTTAGGCATATATATTATACACATTTCCATAAATAATATTGGTTTAATAAATACATTTTCTAGGTTGGAAGCAAAGCTTTGGTTCGAAAACGTTATACCGGTTATACATACAAATAAAGTAAACATAAATTGTAGAAAAGGATGAAGATTTAAATGATAGAATTTCATAAATTCATATTCTGAAAATAATTGAAAAGTCAGTTTTAAGAAAAATGCATACATTTTTTTTCAGAAACATGAAATAAAGGAAAAAGTAACATGAGTGAAAAACTATTATTATTTCACACTTAAAAACGATATGGAGAAATAAAAAACATATCATTGATATGTCGTGTACATCGCCATGCTTTTGCTGGAGTACTTTTTATCAATATTTTTTTCTTTGGTCTTAGATTGATTACAAATTCCAATCTGCTCGATTGATATTCTGAATTAACAATTCTCGAAGTTTGGGACCTCGTTTAATTTGTTTCAGGAAAGCCCCGTTTTTAGATGAATTATTGCAGTATAAAATATAGCAATTTACCATTTTTGCAAAACACTTATATCTCATAAAAATATTATCAATATTTTTCTTTGGAAAGTAGGTTATACACAACCTCTTTTTCACTTCTTCATTAATCACAAAACTCGCATATCACACTTCACACATCATAGCTTCAATATAAATAAACTGAGAAAAATAATTTACAATAAATAATGGGCCTGCATTACGCAGTTTCCATTTTTTAATACTTTTGATTGAATACGAAAATTTCTCGATGCTCGCTCGCGTGCTGTCACGTATTGCGCTACACGTCATTTTTCAAACTTTTCGCGCCGCAGTGAAATATCAAGTTCCGGTACAGCGGCGAGCATTGGAGGGGGAAACGTGTCTCAACTCTCCCTAGAGGATCTCTAGGCACGAAGTACTACAAGGAGACCGCACGCCTGTGGCGGAGATGGTGGTAAACAGCAGCCCTATCCGACTACTGAGAAAAGTAGTTGTCGCTTACAAGTTCCACTTCACGGGTGAACTAATCCGTCGGGCGGCGCGTCGATCGTCCTGTTCCAGAAAAGCATTGGTCTTATGGAAAAGTCAATAATTAATATTAAATAAAAATATTCCCGATCATTTCAGTTTGCAAAATTAAGACCAACAACTCTTTGATGGGTAATTGATATTTGAAAAATATAAAAGTCATTGAAATCTAAAAGGATTATTGAAAAAACATTGTTTTAAAAGTGCTATATATCGCAGTATTCTCAAAATTTCATATAATGCAAGCAACATTTAGAAACGTTAAACAATTTATATTCATAATATTTTGATTTATTCTAATGGCACTTTAATATAAAATTATTAAAATTATTACTTTACATATGTTTGTTAATAATAATAGGTATTTAACATGTGGAAGTAAGTATGTGTTTTTTGATGAAATGTTTAATAGGTACTATATATTAGGAATAACGTTTATTAATAACAAATATAAATTAATTTTATAATAAATTGGAAGTCCCCTATTGACAAAATAAAAATCCTAAGAGAAAACGAAATATTATAATAAAAAATGTAACAAGAAAAAATTATAATATAAAAATATTATAGAAACTTGAATAATGAAATTAGCAAATGTAATAGTATCTCAATATTTTTTTAGTATAATAAATTAGGAATTAAAAAATTCTAAATTTTAATAATTCAATTTTTAAGAACGAGAAAATTTTTTTTGGCTAAATATAACAAGCCAATTAAAATTTTTGTGTAGAAATATTTCTATAATTCAAACACATATTTATTGTATCATATTTTGTTATCAAGGAATAAAATAAACTTTCTTTTACAAAATATACGTTGAAAAAAGAGGGGGAGGGGGAATGAATGAATTAAGCAAATAAGTAAATATTTGCAAAATCAACAAATTCAGTATATTTTTCTAAAATGCACAACTAAACAACATACAATATTAGTACTATCATACACCTGGAACTAAATAACCCAGCTAACCTGTTACCATCCTGAAAGGTTCCTGAATGATCACATGTTATCAGAGGAATTGTTACTTGTATCTCAGTCTCCTAGCAGGTA
Organism: Andricus curvator; assembly: GCA_932195095.1. Lineage (NCBI taxonomy): Eukaryota > Metazoa > Arthropoda > Insecta > Hymenoptera > Cynipidae > Andricus > Andricus curvator. The sequence continues at coordinate 8,438 of CAKNYM010033973.1, forward strand.
ACGGCATAATCGCCGTAGTTTACTAGGGAGGCTTGTTTGCAACCGTTCCCTGTCAGACTAGTAACATGGCGGTAACAGCCGGCAGCGATCTTCATTTATACATATACATTTTGGGTATAACCTCTATAATGTAATTTCTTTTTCGTAAGGGTTCAGCTGATAAATATCTGTTTTTTTATAAAAGCTTTGTTCACATATTATCTCCCTTTTCTGGAACTTATTTATCGTTTAATTATGTTCCTTTCCAACATTTTTGCAAAAATATTCATAATTATAATTCCGAAACGATGTATATTTTGAGGTTAAGCTGTCATTGCACGCTGCGTTTCCAAACATCACTTTGTTACAAGCATGTGATTACAATGGCGGGATAATTTTACCTGCTTCGCTTGTAATTTGTTACTACTTTGAGTGGGAAATATATTGTCACTGGGTGACCAGCATGGAAGTCACCAGTGACTGGTTTTTTTAATCTTGTTACAATTATGTGACTATTCGGACTAGTAACTGTGTTAGCTGGGAAGGTCTCTTTAAACCCACCTGCAACAAATGACAAATCCTAACATTATAATTAATAATAACCTAATAATAACCTAATCGAGATATTCATCGTTTTCTTTTGTATTTTGATAGCGTTTATTGTCTTACTTTGAAACCCATCGAAAAATATAAAAAAGCTTCAAAATTAATAAAATGGCGGTGGCTCTTCTACAAAATATGAAAAGCTGCTTTAAAAAAAAATCCACACTTATATTTTCTGCCAATTTTTTGTTGAATGTTTAGTTTCATAATAAAGATATTTTGTGGGTTTTATGTGGGCTAAATAACTTTTGTCGCCAGCAGAATTTTTTTTATATAATCAAATTTTCTCATTTTTCTTGTAAACAACGAAAGATATGAAAAAATTTTGAGATAAAACTTTGTACGTCTAAAAAAGTTCTATGCAAATAGGCCTTTTACGATATTTTGCATCATTTGCGAGAATAATTCAACAATTAAATTTTTAGGACAAAAATAATTATCCCATCCTCAAGAATGGTTTAGCCCGCATAAAGCTGATATGATGCCTTTCTTCTATTAGCAGAAACTTTGTTTAAATATTGGGAAGAATGAAAAGGTGCCGTTTTCCAGAAAATATTTTATTCATTTCATAAAATTTTGAGAACATGAAAAGAATATTTTCTGGAAAATCCCAGCTTTTTATTCTTCGCAATCTTTTTGAAAAGTTTCTACAAAAATATCGCAAAAGAGCAAGGGGCTATTTGCATAGAACTTTTTTAGACGTACAAAGTTTTATCTCAACATTTTTTCATATCTGTCGTTGTTTGCGAGAAAAATTCGAAAATTCGATTTTATCAAAAAAAAATTCTCCTGTCGACAAAAGTTATTTAGCCCCCATAAAACTCACAAGATATCTTCCTTATGAAAGTTAAAATTCAACCAAAAATTGGCAAAAAATATAAGTGTGGGTTTTTTTGAAAAAGCGACTTTTCATATATTTAGAAAAACCGCCATTTTATTAATTTCAAACCTTTTTTATATTTTTCTGTGGATTTAAAAATAAGATAATAAACGCTATCAAAACAAGAAGAAAACGATAAATATCTCAATTAGGTCAAAAATTATTGAGGATTATAAAGAATTCGGAGTTTTTGAAAAACAAAGCACAAAATTCGAATAGAACTTCGTAGACATCTTTTTTTGCAAATTGGAAACATACATATCGCCTAATTTTCTCTAAAAAACAACGTATGTTTTCCAACATACATTTTTTGAAGCAATTAAGAATTAGTTTTTATAATTTAATAAACAATTCTTGTTTAGGTTCTATAAAATTGCTTATAACAATCAACTGTTACATTACTTTTGTATAAAGACAAAACACTGACATTTCCTGTTCTGTTAACTTATATGTGTAACAATTTTTTTTATTTTTTTAATTTGACTTCTATTTAAATTATTCTTTAATAATATGTGAAGGATTTGTACCCCGAATTACAAAAGGGCACTATACACGACCTGCCCTTGTAACGACCCATATTCAACTGGTCAAAAGATTCATGAAAACACACTACATCTCACTATTAACACCAAAAGCCATAACAATAACTTAAGAACCGCTATTTTATTATTTTAAGAGTTTTGACACATAAGACTCAACGTTTTTCTGGAACAGGACGAATGAGGCGCTATCTGGTGGCTAGCGGATGAGTTCACCCGTCATGTGGAACTTGTAAGCGACAATGGCTGCTGTACAAAAAGTCGGGGGGTCGGATAGGGCTGGTAAACAGCCCAAAAGCGCGATCGCCTGTCCTCGGATTTTTATTTCTTCCCAGATGAGAGCGCCACATGTGGCAAATTGAGGAATTACGATTCCTATAGTAACAGACGACAATTTAGTTACAAATTTTCTCTCAAGAGGCGCTCTCATCTGGGAAGAAATCTCGCTATGGAGAAAATCGGAGGAAAGGCGAATCGCCAAATGGCGCCAGGTGAAATACATGGTGTGCGGTCTCCTTGTAGTACTTCGTGGTGCTAGGTGTACGGTTGCTTATAATTAAATATATGAGGGTAAATAATCTTTAAATATATGTTTAGTGCTTATATACGAAGGTATTTTATACTTTCAGTGGAAATTATACATACAATGGGATATATGGTGAACTGTAGTAAACCTAACCTCAGTTTGCATGTGACAGTCAGAAAACGATTTATCAACCTTTTACGAATGTTATATGATAAATATTGATACAAAAGTTTGACAAATATATTTTGTTATTTTTACAAGGTATAAATGGCACTTTATACTTACTAACAATATTTCATTTCTTGAAATTCGCATCTCATTGACAGAGGGTCTAGTACTCGGCTCGGTGCTGCCACCTGATATTAGTTTTGCAGCATGAACCTCCTTGAGGGCCCCGTTTTGTCCAAGTCACGCAACCGCTTAGTTTCACCATTTTGTTAGTATAACCGCGCAGTTTGAATCTGATGCGTACTCTCTGTACGACAAACTATTGTAGGAAAATCAGTATGTAGTAAGATAATATTATGAAAATATTGAAAGAATGAATTCCATAATTACTTGGAATACGTACTGAATGATGGATATTACAATACTGATAAGAAAATAAATTATAGTTGAGACAGAATGGAAGTTTGTAAATAATACTGAATGACAGCGATCAAATGTACATACAAATTTTGATATTTATGATAATTAATAGCATTTTCAATATCTCTGTTGTACAGTGTATACATAATTCTCATGTCGCCAATTCTTTCAGAAAAATATAAGCAAAACTGACAGAGGTCTGTAATAGGATTACAACTAGGGTCCGTAAAATTTACAGAAAAGTTTGTAAGGTTAAAGAGATTAATGAATCTCATTTTTACGATGAAAATGTAAGTACATAACAGTAATTGCTAAATAACATCCTAATATATACATGTACAGAAATAAATGATTTTTTAATCAGTTTAGAAATAATGCAATCAAACTTTAAACCAAATTTAAATTTTGTTTTGGATTTTTTTTTGTTGATATTAATAATGACAAATAATGGAAAGGAAGCATACATCACAATAATCAGTATATGTTTCATTAACAGTTATGAAAGTACAATCTGGTAAAATTTGGATTTTTATATTTTCTTTGTACATATATCACACTTACTCGTACTGACGGGCAATTTGGAATCGTTAACACAATTACAAAGAAAATTAAAAATATTTAATAATCCAACTTTTTGTTGATGGGACAAATCGAGACAAAGTTTGAAAAACTCTATGACCTTTATATGGGAATATTCGTAAATGTGTTTAAAGCTCAGAAAAGAAAAAACCTTCGTTTTAGGAAAGCACCAATATTTGAAGTACCTACTTTTTTGTTTTGATGTTAATCTTTTGCCCGCGATTATTATACCAAAACTTTTGTCATTTTTGGAATGAACAATATGTGTGCGGGATACATTTTATTCATTAAGATAATTTACAACAAGAAATCAAGATTTACTTCATCTTCGACTTTTCGGAGAGAAAACTTTGTCCACGAATCACCATATAATGCAATGTGGAAAGTAAATTATCATTAGCTTCATTTGTATATATTTATAGTAAGACTTATATCATTCTTACATACTTCTCATATTGTAAAATCTCGAAATTCTTTTGCCTTTACATATAAATATGTATGTATGCAATATTATAGGGTTTACATATTTATATTATAGGGAAAGGCAGCAGGGAGTAAAACTGATAAAATGGAAATTGTGCAGGAGATCGAGCGAAAAAATATTGTGTCAAATTTAAATCGCAATTAAAAAAACATGAAATTCTGCCTTCGAGTTGACGTATTGCTTGAGTTACTGAATACAGAGGGAAAAGGTTTAATACAAAAATCATTCAGTTCGGAGAAAACTGAGTTTTGCCTTTGAGGTTAGAATTTTTTGGTATCGCTAAATCGTCTTAAAATCGTGACAAAAAGTGTAATTTTCATTTCATTTTTTAAATAGCTAGACGTCCCCGAGATGTTCAGTTGATGAACACGAAGAAAGTTTTATCGAAAAAAGTTATTCACTTCCCAAAAAATTAATTTTCAATGAGACGGTGTCACAGTGCGACAGACGTTGTTTCGCATTCAGGTATTGATAAATAATAAAATTAACGTTTTATGCTGTTCAACTATGAAGATATTGAAATACATGCCTTTTGTACATATAAAAAATAGCTTGATCACGAAAGTCTTTACTTTTAATGGATATGATGATCAAACTTTAAGGTATTGCTACCATCAAAAATACTTTTAACTCTATGTGTATTTCAATTTTTGAGAATTTCCTAACAATAAATCTCATTTTCAAAAAATGGTCAGTTGCCACCTTCTGTCTTTCCACCCTTCATCTATTACTTATATTACGAACGTTAGACAAAATGTTAATAAGAAGAGTAAACAAGAACATCGATAATTATAAATAAATGTTAAATATATCTTTCGATCAAATTTTCCTCCAAAACTGAGGAAGAAATATTTTTAAACCAATAAAACATAATTATTATTCTATATGTCGTGGTTACTGCATTATATAATTTTATTCATTCAGTACTTTCCAAGTTGACTTCAGTTTTATTTTATTCTATACACATATGCCAGTTTTTGTCAGCAGAAAGAGGTTATGAAACACGTAATCTGAAATTATAGTTGATCCGTATTATTCTTTATTCATCTTCAACATTACAATACATTTTATTAGTATTGAAATATTTCTATACAGCAGAATTACAAAAAAAATTTAATTCTAAAATTTTAATTTTAAAATCACTTACATTTGCCGCCTTGCTTATCCAAAATGGCGAAACTAAGCGGTTGGTTCTGATTGGCTCAGTTTTTTTTACTTGCGCGTGGCTAGATCATGTATTTATTGTATCATGTTCTACACCATGATCCAATAAATACATGGTCTAGGCTGTGTTCGAGAATTGACTGGGAGTACTGGATGTACTGGGGTGACGTCATAAAAATTACTGCTGTGAGAATGGCGAGGGCGATGAGAACTGTTGCAGTGATGCCAACGTAGACAAAATTATTATTTGGAGCGTTGCGATTGGCTGTCGACCGAAAAACGTCATCAATCATGGCGATTCCGTGTAATTTTGCGTGCCGTAATTTTTACTGGAATTACTGGATTTAAAAGCATGTGTAATATCACTGGGAGCAAGATGGTGGCAATAAGCTTGGTTTAATTTCAGAAAATAGTTATAATTAATTAATTATTATATTATATTAATGAATGAATTAATTTATAAAGGGCTTCCATATAAATACAAAAGGTAGTAATAAGTAAAGCACAAGTTGCTAAATTAATTGTTAAAAAAATATATATTAATAATAATTGCCACACGGTGCGAAGTTTTTTATTTTTTAGGACATCTTGATTCAAATATCAAATAAATACCTAACTTTTTTAAATAATGCAATATGACAAGTGCATACTTTATATTTTATAATTTGAAACGGACCCGCACTTTTCGGTACACTTCACACACTTCAGGGTCGGCGAAAGAAATTTTGGGGGCCGGTACTGATTTTGTTCGAAACATTAGAAAACCTCCAACTTATTTGAATTTTTTCTAAATTAATCATTGTTCAACTGTTATTTACAAATCAAAAATCAATACTTTTACTTTCAAATTACAAATAAAAAAATTATAATTGTAACATTGAAAGTTTAAATTTATCACTCTGGAATTGTGACAATTCAGTTTCGAATTGTTTAATATTGAAAGTTGTTCTATTTTTTTTGTTAATTTAAAAATTCCAAATTGAATGGGTTAAAAATTGAATATTTGATACTGAAACAATAATTGAATGAGATTTTTAAATTGAATAAAGGCGTTTATTTATGAATATATTAATTTGAAGTGATTTTTAAATTGAACATTGTTTATGGAGACTCAATCGGACGTTTAAATTTGCGTAACTACTGAGGTTTTCGAATTGAATTAGTTCAAATTTTAAGGTTAAAATATGTAAATTATATAATTTTGAGCAGATCCAGAATCGTCTTGTAAAATCAATTACTCTTCAATTTTTAATACTCAAACTATACATTTCAGTTTTTAAAAGCATTATTTAATTTATATTTACAGCTGATAAATTTAAAAAGTTTTTTTATTTGCCGGACAAAAAATAAATTCACTTTCATTTTCCGGTTTCTCCCGGTCGCGAGTCTAACTCAATTTAGCACAACTTTAATTTTTTTGAAATATTAATTTTTCGGTTCTAACTTCCGGGACAATCATTTTATTCCTTGAAAGATTTTCTACAAATCTCGTTGATAATTTTTTATCTTAAGAAATGTATGTAAAAATTATACTATTATTATTTTTATAAACAATATTCTTCTTTAGTAAAATTGTTGTAATAAAAGCGTTTCGAAGAGATTTTTTTCAATATTTCGAGGAATAAAATGAATATTTATAGGTCGACCAAGGTTAATTTCCTTTATAAAATTTGGATTACATCGCATTTTTTCCAGTTGTTTTTACTATAGTCCAATTTAGTTTTGTATCTTTGGGCGAAGGAATGCGTTCTATAGTTTGACAAATATTCTTTATAGATCAATATTTTGTACAGAAAATTACCTTGAGTGACCTTTAATTATTATTTTATAAACGTGAAACAAAGAACAGATTTCAATGTTTCCTATGAAAAACACAATCCAGGAGTGACAGAACGAAATCAGAAACAATAATAGAGTCAATTTATTCAGAAACAATAATAGAGTCAATTTATTCAGAAACAAGCACTTTGAACAAAATTGACCTTGAGCGAACATTAAATACATATTTTTTAATTTTTACAAAAATCAGGTGTTATTTTCTCACAAAAATAATTTTTGGGGGTGCCAAATTATTAAAAAATAAATAAACCTTGAAAAGCACCCTTTTAGAGAGCTTTAAAACTAAACATTTGTTCAGTTCTTTCAAGCACTCCTAATTTTCAATAGTCCTATTATGCCACAAGAATGTTGTTTCTTATAGACAAAAAAGTGTTAAAAAAAGTTTTCGAAAAAGTTTTAAAAAGCTTAAAAAAATTTCAGAGGCCTAAACGGTTCAATATATAATAGAAACGCTATAAATTTGAAATTAGTCTACTTTTTCATGTTTGCGACCTACAATGATTCAAGTTTAAAGGTTAAAATTACAATTGTGAAAAATAAAAAAATATTGTAATTAATTTATATTTTAAACCAAAACCATTTGTATCTAAATGCAGCTGAAAACATTGAATTTAAAATGCGTCGAATTCAGGATATATTTCGCAAAGAAAACTGAAAGCAGAGGATCGACTTTCAAAAAAAGCGACTAAAAGTCAGAAAGTGACTCGCTGGCTTGCAATAATGCATTCAAAATGGTGTATTACCACATTTTTAACGTTTAAATTTAAACTTTTGACTTTTTCGCGTTGTAGCAATTTCGAATCCCAACCTTTTTTTTTTTTGACCTAACCTATAACTTAAACGAAAATTGTGAAAATCCAAACGATAAGCCCGCGTTCTGAAAATGAGGCAAATTTTAACGTTAAAGTTCAAGTTGTCAAATCGAATTTTAACGTTAAGATTCAAGTTCTCAAATTGAAACCTTAAGAATTAAAAAAGTTTACAATATTAGTCTTTTGTAAATTGTATTGGAATCCTAAAAGAGTATAATGGGTTCGGAATCGAAAGACATACAGCAAAGATATACAGCATGCAGCTTGATTATCCGCGCATAAACAAAAAATTTCTTGTTTGCAGGATTTTTCAATTTTCGGAAGTTTACATTTTTTTACATGCCTAGAGGTTAAAAAAGTCTACCCAATTTTTTTGGATTTTATTAACTTATTCCCTGAGAGATAATTCCTATTAAATTCACCGCCGTTTACGAGTGACCCAGGAAAATTGGATATATAGTGATTTTTTTAATTTTTGTACTTTGTTGAGATAAGCACTTAAAGAAAAACAATGCACATGCAGGATTTAAAGTTTTGTTGGTAAAAAAGTCACTGAGTCATAATTATTAGTTGTTGAGCACCAAGTACATATAATTTATTCAAAGAACGAGTCATAGGTTATGCCTTCTAGCAAATGCTACATGAAGTTTACAATTAAATTAAAGGAATACGGGTAAGAGGTACCGACTCGAACTTCGTAACGCACGACACTGACCCTGACCACCTCAATACGTCCGGTGAGGAGAGAAGATAACAGGGTAGACAAGGCAAGGTTCATACCTACGCAAACGTTAGAAAGAGACAATAACACTCACGCAGCACACAGTGATACAATACAAATACAATTAGAGAAAACCGACATGAATTATCCGGAACATACTTCATGAGATTATCTTTATAACTTGTGCTTTAAAAAATTTTCATATAATGACATTTCTTTTTTACATATATACTGTAGGAAAAAATCGACAAGACTTCGGTGACGAAATGATAAATACAGCAAATTTTCTGTACTTCTAGGGACGACTAAAATATCCCGAAAAATAAAATTCCCGACTCTGTAAAACTCCCCAATAATAAAATTCCAAAAATAATAAAATTCCCGAACAGTTCAAAATATTACCGAATTTAAAAATTCCCAAATAATAAAATTGCCGAATTATAAAATATCCGAACTAGAATATTCCATGATTATAAAATTCCAGAAATTACATAATTAAAAAATTGTTTCTTAATAAATATTATTTATTTATCAAAAATACGATAATAAAATATTTTTATCAAAGAAATTTTTGTTGAATATTTAGAGTTTTTTAAAATTAGTGTTTGAAATTCAAATAAAAATAATTCTACAAAAATTGTATAAACAAATTAATGTAAAAACACGTGCGCGTTTATAACTTCAAAAAAATACTATGTACATTTTCAACCAAAATTTTTTATTCAGTAATATATTTTTTTCATTGTTATTTTAAATTTAAACTGTAATTATTGAAAACTTTACACATTAAAAAAGTTTTTTTTCTAATATAAATGTTTAATTATTTTAATTTAAACGAATATTTATTAAAGAAACTCTTTTTCAGCATAGCTTTTGAAAAATACTATGTACAAAAAACCTGACTCAAGCTTCAGATCTGAAAAAATTCTATACATCCTATCATTCATAGAAAAGCGTGAACGTATTAGAAATTATAATATTTAACAAATATAAACATAATTATCTTTTTGAGATTATTACTCTCACAGTTCAGTTTATTTATTAACATAATATCAGTGCTTCTGACATTCTTAATTTTTCATTATTTCTTCCAAATATGTATTTTCGGTGTGCCTAGACATGCGCTATTTATTATTACATTCGGAAGTGCGGTGTTTATGAAGCGATACATGTCAAAATTTTCTAACCTAAAAAAATCTTTCTGCTGCTTTACGGTCATATTTTACGAAGAAAGAGAAAAGCAGCGCATTACTGCCAGCGCACAACTTCGTAGTACGGTGAGGGCAGCACCTCGATATGGCAGAAAATGTGATATGGTTCCCCACTCTTAACACCCCGTACCGCATCTACGTTTATAATATCTTTGTTACAGTTGTCAGCAATGGCACTGCCAGCGGTTTCCGAACGCCTAAAAAAACTACTGGCAGTACTAGTGCTGCCAGTCAATTCTCGAACACAGCCCTAGCCACTTGAGTCCCTCTACGGCTTGAGGACCCCGTTTCGTCCAGTGGCGTTTACGACAATTCGCTCTGAGCTCGAAGGGGTGCTCAACCTCTTTTTAGGATATAATCTGACGGCTATGCTGTCTCATAAATTTCATTGGTTGAAATTGAAAATATACTTCTGTAAAATGTCGCAGTGTGAAATGAGCCGTAAATTTCAATGGTAATTTCAGAATGGTTGAGTTTTGTTTTTCGTTTTCTTGTAAAGAGTGTGTTGGAAAACATGTTTCTGTCAATTTCTGCTCTGAAAAAGTGCTCTGGCTTTTTTAACAGAGCAAAATCACAGAGCAGTAGTGTAAAGGTGATTTTGCACCTCTGCATGCATGCACGCGCGCATTCGCAAGCGTACTAGATTTATCAGAGGTTGGAATGACTGCTTGTAAATGCATGCGTACGCACATGCATGCATGCACAGGTGTAAAAGCACCTTCACAACACGGATATAGCGGGGCGCACACACATTTGCACAGCGCACAACGCATGGCGCACAAGGTTCTCGACCAATCACAGGGCTTCATTTCAATCGCTGTGATTTTCGCACAGCATGGCGCAGAAGGCGTCGAAAAGTTCGGAACGTTGAACTTTCATGCAATCTGCAGCTGTCTTGTGTAATCTGCAGCCGCTTGTAGCAGACGATTCTCAATTTTCCAACCTCGAATTTCTAGCGCATCGCGTCGTTTGTTTTGAAAGTGTCGCGCGTCGCATCGTTTGTTTTGAGATTGTTTTCTAATTTCAAAAGTAAAAGTTATAATAAACTGAAGATAAAAATTGTTGTGCTGGACTCCCTATAAATAATGTTAATTATGTTATAAAAGGTATATTAGAGAGTTTATGAATATTCTCCTTTTATATCCATGTAAATACTGCAAGAGGCTTGAGTCAATACTGTTTCATAATTAAAGACAGACAAAGTTATTTCACATAAAATCAGTTACTTTTATAAATACTAGATTAACTGTCCACGAAAAACACAGTGTTTACCTGACGCTAGCCTGCCAAAGCCTCGTGCATAGGAAGCAGCTATGCGGATCGTTGTGTGCTGAAGCGTGTTCTCTTGTGCGTGTTGCCTTGTGCTTATTCGCTGTGCAAATGTGTGTGCGCCCCGCTTATCTCTGGCATGCGCAGTAGTCATTCCTGGGTATTTTTAGGTTATGTAACGTCATGGGTCAATCTAAAAATACACAGGAATCACTACTGTGCATGCCAGAGATATCCGCGTTCTGACACCACTGTCACAGAGCGATGAATGAAGTAGTGGAGCGAAAAATTTGTTTGAAAATGGTCGCAATGGAAGAAAATGTCGAAATGTTGAATCAAGGGATGTTGAATCGATTGCTAATCTTTTAACTAAATTACATTCACTGATCTCGATACTTGCCGGTTTTCTTTTGCTTTAACCGTTTTGACAATACTAAGCTATTGTTGGTGCACGGGGCTACTGCGCATGAGTTTGGGGGGGGGGGGGTTGACAACTCCATCTTTGATTCTTATGGTGGACTCCCATCGCCGATGAAAGCAGAAACTCATGAGAGTGAAAGAGATAAATTGATCTATCCGTCTCTTTCACTCTCATGAGTTTCAATTTTCATCCACTGCTTTCATCTGCCATGAGAGTCCACCATTAATCCGCATTCATATATCACGAAAATGGAGAAAATGGTTGAGCACCCCATCGAGCTCAGAGCGAGCTCAGAGCGAATTGTCGTAAACGCCACAGGTTACGTCGTAGAGGGAAGATAGGTATAGAGGCGACAATGCAGCGGGCAGCTTGAAGCACGCTAAGGGGAGCGAGACAGCAGGGGAAGGCTCAGTTAGGTTTAGTTTGGGAACCAGCAACGCGTGGCGCTAGTGCCACGAACCAGTGCTTTATGCTTAACGTGTGTCAGTGGGGTAGGTGAAGAGAGTGTGCCGTGTACATGAGTCGCACTGCAAAAAATTTAGAACCCTTATACCTGGACTGGTCTTTCCGAACTATATTCTGGATATTCACTTTCTTCCAATATTTTCGTGAATGGAAATATCCACCGATGCGTTTTTCATTTGAAACTTTGTATTTTAATATTTTAAGTTAAAATTGAAAAACAAAAGAGTTTTTTTTCAATGACCTCATTAGAAATTTTTTTATTCGCTTAGACGAATAATTCTTTTCTTAGAATGATTAATTACAATAGTCATTATTATTACAATATGTGAGCATTTATTGGATATTATTTGCTTTTAAATTGTAACCATAATAAACACGTGGAGTTATTAATCAATACATACATAGATTAGCAGTTCGAACTCGAAAGTTCATTGCTTCACTACCCGATTCGGGTAGTGTTTCTAGGTGGATATTTACTACCAATGTGGGCCCACCACACCCACGACGGGCCAACAGCACGCAGTATTCCTGAACAGTCACCCATCCAAGTACTAACCGCGCCCAACAATGCTTAACTTCAGTGATCTTACGAGAACTGGTGTTTTCAGCGTGGTATCGCTAAAAATGTACAAATAATGTCCTTCGCATACAATAATTATTTTCTTAGAATTATAATAAAATTTATGGGCATTTTTTGCATTATTTGATTTTGTACTTATACATTCTCTACTCTCATACTTATCTTTCTGCACTTGTGAAAAAAATCTGAATAATGTAGATACAACTTAGAAAAAAAAACTTATAAATAAAAAACATTTTATCATTATCGTAGGTACAGTTGAGCTCTCGGATCCAATAACTCACCCGACTCTCGTACTATTTTACAAAGTACACATTTCAGTCAATTTTTAATGAATTTATCTAAAATATTCCAGACATTTTCTTTCAACTATATAGAACAACTTTCTCGCTGGAAGTTGTTTTAAATCTGAAGTTGCCTCGATACTTTTTGTCTCCGAAAGTAGAAAAATGTGGTTACCGCTCGGCCTAAATTTTCAATTGGATATTATTAAACAAAAGGTCATTTTTAAACTTTTTATTATTTTGCAGGCATTCGCTGAGTATACTATGTATGTGTACTCAATTTCAAACAGTTTCAATAAAATTTGTACGAGTTTTGATGATTTATGTTTTAATCACTTATTGAATATTAGGAAAAAAAGTTTCATTTCAGTTTTTAATTTTTATTCTTAAAACTAATTTTAGGACATAAGAAATTTCAAATTATTATTATTGAAATTTTGTCTGAACTTGTAAACATTTTTTAACATAATTAGAATTATTCCTATATTTTTTCCAAAAGTTTTGTTTCAATTCCTGCACAATAAAAAAATTTTCCTAAAATCTTCCACATTCAATTCTCACAATTTCAGAAATCTTCTCAAATCTTTGTAAATATTCTGTTAAAATTAATTTTTTAAAGCGAAAAATCATTTTCTATTTTCGTAGGAATCTTACAAAACAAAGTCTTACACATACAATATACATTATTTTTGTTTTTGTCTTTGACAATATCAGCGAGTATATTTGACATTTCAGCAACATGATTTTTTTTTATCTCAGACAGAATCACTGAAACTGAAATGGGGCTTAAGATCACATCCACTGTTTTTAATAAGAAAGTTTTGTTAAGGGGACCCTTTTGACATATCAAACGTGTTAGAATAGATCCATTTGCCAAACCGTTTTTTTGTTGTTTTTTTTTCAACAGTTCCGAAAGTTACTTTTGCGTTGACGACTAACTTCCATTGGATTTCAGAGTAAAATATCGAAGAGGAAAAAGGAAGAGGACGAAATTATCAGAAAATTACGTTGAGAAAATAATCCGCTATATTTCACAGGTTTTGAGTTATAATATATTGAAAAATCGCCACTTTTTTGGATTTTCAGCGAAAAATCACTAAGTCTTAAAGAACACTGTGTAACTTTGCACCTAATTACTGTACGGAAAAGTATTCCACAGGTGAGTGAAAGTATACTCAATTTGCTGTGATTACAAAGAAAGAACAGTATCTTATCTATAATAGGTCATAATTTAAAATCCCTGAAAGTTGACCATTTTGATGATCTGCGTGCATCTAAAAAAAGTCCATTAGTCCTATTAATTTGGGGAATTGCAAGGTTTCAAAAATTCCATTTTTTGTTGCATTTTTGACTGAAAACGGAGTAGTTGTGTTTTTGGAAAATACCTCATTTCCTGTGAATCCCATGACAAAGTTCCTGCAGGATAAATGAAAGTGAAGTCAATTTAGCGTAAATTTTTGTCCCAAAGAAGTGTATATAATTCATTTCTCATGTCTAATACGTCTTTTTCCATTAATAAATAAAAAAAATTTTATAACAAAATCTTGTTATCACCACTTATGATTACTTTTTGGCCAGTTTTTAGTACTTTTGCGGCTCTTTAGTACTTTTTCTAACAATCAAAAATATTTTTATTATTAATTGGTAATAACAAAATCTTGTCATAACCTCTGTTGAGTTCTTTCGAGTACTTTTGTGGCAAAAACGTAATTGTAATTGATTTGAAATCTGTGATCATTTTTTTGCATTAAAAATAAGTGAGTAATTGA
>CAKNYM010033974.1:0-12761 GCA_932195095.1 Andricus curvator
TTGACACATGGGAAAGAAATCAGTTAAGATGGTTCGGACATCTTGAAAGAATGAAAGATGAACGACTGACCAAACAAGTGTATAAAGGTAAAGTAAATGGCAGAATGCCCAGGGGTAGACCGCCAAAAGAATGGTTAGAATCTGTAAATGAGACATTAATCCGTAGAGACATAAGAAGCCATAGGAACACAAGAGCTTGCATGAAAAAATGCATGGACGTGAAGGAAGCTAGAGTAGTATGCCAGGACAGAAAAGTGTGGCGACAAATAGTTTGTAAACAGAGTGACAGTAGAATGAATGACGCCTGAAACAAAGATCTTGGATACTAATGGGCCCAAGTGGAGAACCATACATAACAATTCTGTGAGGCTCTTCACTTGGGGTGATCGCTAGAGAGATTGATCAGCAACCTGGGTCGGAGCAGTGTTGCGGAGTAAACGTGTCATTTAAATAAATAACACGAGAATTCCAGATCAATCTAAAATATATATACCTAACACTTATATACCTATCCACCTCATACCTATATTCCTACCTACCGTATACCTATATACCCATATACACACTACTATTCTCCAACCGAGCAAGTCACGCCCACCCCGAAAGGGAAATGGCTTAATGGTATAATAATAATAATAATAATAGAATGCGTGGAATTCAAGGAATTAATGGAATTCGCGGAATCAATGGCACTCACGGAATTCTAGTAATTGAAGTAATTCACGATATAAATGGAATCCACGAATTGAGGGAATTCATGTAATTGAAGGAATACATGATAGTCATGGAATTCATTAAATTCAAGGAATTCACAAAGTTCAAAGAATTCACGAAATTTAAGGAATTCACGAAATTCAAGGAATTCACAGAATTCGAGGAATTCACGGAATTCAAGGAATTCATGGAATCAATAGAATTCATGAAATTTAAGGAATTCATGAAATTGAGGAAATCATGGAATTCAAGAAACTCATGGAATTCAAGGAATTCATGGAATTCAAGGAATTCATGGAATTCAAGGAATTCATGGAATTCAAGGAATTCATGGAACTTAAGGAATTCATGGAATTTAGGGAATTCATGGAACTTAAGGAATTCATGGAATTCAAGGAACTCATGGAATTCAAGGAATTCATGGAATTCAAGGAATTTATGGAATTCAAGGAATTCATGGAACTTAAGGAATTCATGGAATTTAGGGAATTCATGGAACTTAAGGAATTCATGGAATTCAAGGAACTCATGGAATTCGAGGAACTCATGGAATTCATGGAATTTAGGAATTCATGCAATTGAGGAACTCATGGAATTCAAGGAACTCATGGAATTCAAGGAATTCATGTAATTCCAGAAATGCATGTATATCGTGAATAACTTAAATTACTTGAATTCCTTGAGTACCATTGATTCCGCGAATTCCATAAATTCCTTGAATTCCATGCATTCTATTGATTCCTTGAATTCTATTGATTCCTTGAATTCCATGAATTCCTTGAATTCCACCAATTCTATTGATCCATTGAATGCTATGAATTCTATTGATTCCTTAAAATCCATGAATTCCTGGAATTCCACGAATTCTATTGATTCCTTGAATGCTATGGATTCTTTGAATTCCATGAATTCTTTGAATTTCATGAGTTCCTTGAATTCCATGAGTTCCTTGAATTCCATGAATTCCTTGAATTCCACGAATTACACTGGTCAACAAAATGTGACCTATGTGCTCATGGAATGAGATATGTCATTTCCGGAGTAGTTTTTTGTGCTGAATCCGCATCTGGCACGGTATGGTTACCGTTCGTTTTTCAATGCCAAATAAATTTTTTTTCAAATGCAGGGTTCAGGCTATCACCGTTGAAAAGATACATGGCAGAAAAGTTGTCTCTTTCTACAGAGTGGCCAGTTTGACGGCTTACACGTACTTTAAGCGAATCATTATACTGTGTCTAGTATTTTATTGCATCACAATCTTCAATATCTGCAAATTTCGCATTAATCACAAAGTTTTTCATTTTGTCAGTGTTAACAGTATTCAAAGCTTCGGATTCTTGAGCAGGTTTTAATTACGCAGGCGTCACACGGGCCCTGCACAGTGGGCCAGGAGACTGGTAAAAGTGGCAAAAATTCGATTTTACGTTGAATTTGTCTGAAACTTGGTATAAGTAGGTTTTCGGGGTCGCTGATTTCGAATTTGACGTCAAAAATTACAAATTCAAAATGGCGGATCCAATATGGCGACCTAAATTGCATAATTCTATATATTTGTATGTGACTTGATATAAGGGGTTTTTGGGCTGGCTGATTTTGAATTTGGCGTAAAAAATTACAAAAAAATGGCGGATACAATATGGCGACCAAAATTTCATATATTTGTCTGAAACTTGGTATAATACCAAATTTAAGACAAATATATAAGAAAACTTTAATTTTGTCCGCCATATTGGATCTGTCATTTTGAATTTGTAATTTTTGACGTCAAATTCGAAATCAGCGACCCCGAAGACCTACTTATACCAAGTTTCAGACAAGTTCAACGTAAAATCGAATTTTTGCCACTTTTACCGGTCTCCTGGTCCACTGTGCAGCGCCCGTGTGACGCCTGCATAATTAAAACCTGCTCAAGAATACGAAGCTTTGAATACTGTTAACATTAAGAAAATCAAAACTTTGTGAATAATGTGAAATTTGCAGATATTGAAGATTGTGATGCAATAAAATACACATTATCATTGGTGCTGCTGTTTTTGTAATTTTCATCGCACTTATTTTTCCGCAATCCAGTTCGTTTACACACACGTGACACACTTACTTGGTGGTGGGAGGTGGACCTACAGTTTAAGGTGGGTTCCGAACCACCAAAAGCAACAGCTTTAAGTACTTAGAGAACCTTTTTCTCTAGACGTACCGGTCCCACGACTCTCCGGAGACGAACAACTCCCTTGCTAGGCTAGTGTTCACCGCATGGGCCGCCGTGGCTCTTCCAGAGTACGAGGCGGCAATCGAACCCGCAAGCCGACGAAGTGGGTCCAAAGCCTACGCCTTAGCCCTTACGACCATCGCCCCACTTCACTACTTTCTGAAATATGTAAAATCTAAAAAAATTTGTTTTCTTTATTTTGTTTGACTTTCTCATCTTACTGAGAAGTGTTCTCAGTGCGATGCAGAAAAAAAACTGACTGAAAACGGGCTTTCCGAAACCACATGTTTCCTGAGTGGACAATACCGTTTTTTACCCGCCAGGTTAACCTGGTGGCCCACTTCCAAGATGAAGCGTGTTTTGTACTTTTTGGTTCTATCTAGAATGATTGTATCTTCAAATTCGAAAGCATGATCGTGGCACTAAGAATGTGTTGTTAAGGTGGTTTGTTATTCTGGTGGTTTGAGGTAGTTCCTTTTGTGCTCATAAATCCTGATTGAGGATATCTTTTTGTTTGTTCTATGTAGCACGCATTACATGCCACGTAAGGAATACAATAGACTACATTTGATAATCTATCTTTACTTACGTTCTCTGTTGGTTCATATATTTGTTGTGGCTCATTTTCAGGTGGTGGAGGATGACTGTCATGTGCTCGCTGTGCTCCCTCTTCACGGAGAAAAATGAGATTGAAGAGTTCCACATTCAGTACACAAATTGTTTAATGATTACCGAATTTCAGGAATAGATGCACAAGACACGGGAAGGATTTTGAAACTACACACTAATTATTAAAAATTTGTATCTCTCCTGCATAGAACCTTATCTTTTAATACTTTAAAGTTATTGTATACACTTCGTACGTTACCACCTACAATTTAAGTGCTTCAACCTTTGCACAAATGAAAAACTAGTATCTCCTAAAAAGTGAGTTTTCTGAAAAAAGAATAGAAAGAATAAATTACTATACTTTCTAGAATCAATAATGGAAATCTATATATCGTGTCTCAGTTTTCGGAAGGACGAAGTCTTAATCGAAGTATAGTTTATAGTGTTCTATTGGGAACTCGACTGAGTTTGCAGCAGTCCAGTAACCATTCCTGGATGTCCCGCACTCAATAACGTTCGGACAGCACCGTACCGAAGCTTGCTTGCATGATACCATAAGGACGTTTAGTACCTCTTACTTTAGAATCCAGAATACCAGATTGCAGAGAGAGCTGACTGCTGTGTTGGAAACCCGGGTTCAATTCTCGGCAACTACGTTTTTCATCTAACTCGACTTTTTCTGTTTCAGCAAATAAATGCTCATAATTTAATGTTTGAAACTTATTGAATATATGTATGTATAATATATAAATAAATGTAAGTTCATAAAATGAAAAGTGACTATATCGACCCGTCAACAGCCGCCGCTCTGTGTCCTTGTGAATTCTTTTTGGCAGATCATTCTTTACTGTTGCGAGTATAGGAACGATTCCTATTCTGTACTGGACTCCGTACAGTGCGCTAGGGGAGTCAGACCGTCGACAAGCTGTAATCTCTTTAGTTGCCTAAAGGAGGTAATGCCGCGATTGCACTTGAGTCAATAACTGATTTTTAATCTCGAATTTTTTTACACCGCCAGTTCAGTAATGGATACCTCGACTACCAGCACTAAAGACCAATTTTTCACTTCCATTTTTCTCCGTGTTCCTTTGTACTATGGAGAACCTTTAAACAATTGTTTATGGTAATATCCAGAAAAAATTCGGTTAACTATTCCTGATTCAAACTTATACAGCTTTCCTTAAATTTTCTTCATGAAATATACTGTCAGCTGAATTTTTTTCTATGTCTACTAAATTGTTAACTACCTCCCTTTCGTATCTAATTGGTTGACGAGAGTTTAAATTCAGATACTTGCCCGATCAGGTTGGTTTCTGATACCAGCTAGTTTTTAACATGTCATTTTTCCGAGAGATGCAGACGTGCAAAAAAGCGATGTGATTATTAACCTCAACCCCGTATATGAATTGTGATTTGTTAAATTTCCTATTAAAAACTGCCAGAGCATCTGTCTAAGGCTTTTGCAGGTACTGCTGTTAATATCTCATTAACGTACCTGAAAAAGAAAGAAACCTCACTTAATTAGCGCCAATAAGTATTTAAGCACTTGGTGATGTTTAATAATGTTCATGTTGTAGTAGCATAATCCTGAAACTTTCAACTACTTCTTCTACGGCTGTCAGGCTATTCCATCGATATACGGGCAATTATTTTGTTGGTTACGTTACAGTTTCACGCAAATTTTTCCAAATAATTTTTTTTGTTTATTTTTTTGGATATTCGGGTTTTATTCTATTTAAAGGGAATACAAAGTCCTTCAAAATGAGCATTTAACTGAACAAAATTTTCAATAGGAGTCGAAAAATTACAATTTCAGAAGCATTGGAACGTTACACGTTTGCGGACACTGCATTTAACTTCGTTAAACATTTCATGTAAACTCAGCTCTCCTAACCAATATTTTCTGTTGACTCTTTCACATTTTGTTTTCAAGGGTTCAAGTGATAATATGGTAGGTCATACAGATTGAACAACAAATCATGAACACTTTTATAAATAAATTTGCAGCCTTGGTTACGTTACACGAAACGTTGGTTACGTTACACGTGGCGCTAGTTGCTTCGAGGTTGTAATGAGATGGAAATAGTTAAATAATGCAATATACTGTGAACAACGTAATTAAAATTCAATTATCTAACTCCTTGAATAAAAACAATCTTTAAAATAAATATATTATATCATAAACAAACATTTGTTCATTGAGCTAGTTAGCGAGTTAATACTTGAAAATTTTTGGCACTTCTGACATATTCAAATCAATTTTAATGACGATATCAGTAAACAAATTTTTTTGCGCGATTCCTGATTTCTGGAGAATTGCCCATATAGAAATGGACCGATAACGCTATGGAGAGTACGGAAATGGGCTTTAGGGAGAGAGAAAACATTTGAGAGGTAGACCTCTCTCTTCCCAGATGAAGCTGATTGGTCGAGAGCATTTTCGATGGGTGGAGCTTGATGAAGCACAGGACCGTGCATAGGAGAGTCCTGGAATAGAAAAAGGCACATCTACCTCTCAAATGTTTTCTCTCTCTCTCTAAAGCCCATTTCCGTTCTCCCCACAGCGTTATCGGTCCATTTCTATATGTCGATGGGCTATTCCAGACATAATCCAACGGGCTTATGGGGGCGACTGTAGAGCTCTTCTAGCTTGCTTTAAAAGTGGCATTTGGTGCCATAAGGTTGAATAACGTCCACTTGTCCTAAACTACAAAAATATATAGAGTTAAGCATGATCCTTGGCCGTGACATCCAGCGGTCGTCCAGTGTCGGTAGAGCTACTCTAGCGTACGTTAAACGAGACATTTGGTGCCACACCGATGAATAACGGTTTATCTAGCAACCTTCAGACAGCTTTCTCCTCCTCTTAGACTTTGACCTATTTCTAGGTCACGTATGTAACGCATTTAGGTTTCGACCTTACCTTTTTAGGTAAGACCGCCTGTCTGTACTAAGAGTATAAGTAGGACCGGCCGTGTCGCCCTTAAGTTAGTTCTAATCTTGACTTAATTGTAACCTTATATTGAAATAAAGGCACGTGATATCTCGCTAGAGATATCACATCTTTTTAAAAACATATACGAGCCTTTTTCACTACAACATTTGGCGATCCTGCCAGGATCCGTTTAAAGAATACTTCGAAGGAAAGCATTCTCCACGGAGAAACATTAAAGACTTTCTCTTCTCATAAGTAACGGAGGCCTGGAAGACCAAAAGAACAAAATTTTACGAAATTTATAAACAAACGAACTCCGGACTGTACTACGGACAGCCCGATAACATCGAGTCGTATTATTACTATTGAAACTAGTGTCTGAAATACAGTAGGGCCTATTCTACGTAGAATAGTAATAAGAAAACTCAACAAAGTAAATCGTACGAGGCCCGCAATCAGGCGAAAGAGGCATCTGCCTAACAACGAGAATTGGTCGAGTTAGCCACACCCGATCCAACAGGAATCAGCAGTAGCAGCTTGGAGATACGTCACCAGCCGAATTAGAAATCCAGACAGCCAGCAGAAAACTCCGCGGATCTTCAGCCGACTGTCGAAGGACAAGATTCACTGTAAGCATTACTAGTAATTAAGGTTGAAATAGTAAAGCGTATAAATCCTCTTTGTGGTCTGAGGAAGGTAACAAACCTGAAATTATAAATATTTCTTGTTTGGTGAGGTTAAGTTTTACTATTTCACGTAGGGTATACTCCTGGTGCTCCAGAGCACTGCCCTTCGTCAAAAATATACGTAAATTACTCTAAAATCGTCAGTATTGTAGTAGAACGATACGACGCATTTTATTGTATTAAAGGACAAAGTCCAAACTACACAAACTATCACGCGGTAAGCACACCCGACAAATTAGAAAATAATTACAGTTACACTGACAAAGTAGGGCATTAGAAAATGTTTCCACTCTGGCTAATCGGATAAAATTAATATACGCAACAGACGGTTCTGACAGTGACTTGTCCGAGCCACAATACATCTCGGCAATGGTGTCCCCCACCCCAACTCGCGCACAATCCCTTTCAAGGGAAGGAATCCCAAAAGTTCTACTCGATGCACTTGACGAAATTAGACAAAGCATAAGTGCACTGGTTATAGAACAATCAGCAGCAAAAGAAAATATTTCCATACTATCAAGAGAGAATGTGAAGAGAATGAAAGAAGAACAGGAAATATTAGCAAGAATTGGAATAAAAGGAGATATTCAAACCGACACCGAAGGAGAAAATGGAGGAAGGATGACTGAGGATAAAGATTCCGATGAAGAACATGCTAAACTAAGAATACGAACCAGAAATGAATCTATTCTGAGAAATCGACAACAATTAGAACTTCAAACACCACACTGGCAAGACGGGATACCAGCTAAAGACATCATTAGAGCCATTAAGCCTATAAATGGACAGGACGATATGGGCGTGGAAGAGTTTATCAAAATAGCAACGAGAACAAAAAGTCAATGCTCCCAACCACAGTTATTACTCGATTTTATCTTAGCAGAAAAGATTACCGGTAACGCTGACAAAGCAATACGCTAAACCCCCATAAACACTTTTAATGATTTATATGAAGCTCTAAGACAAAATCTAAAACAGACGGGCTCAATACTATCAATTAAAAGTAAAATGGAGTCGTGTAAACAGGGTCTAAACGAAACTATTCAGAATTTTTCCTTACGTTTTAAGCAAATATTAAACGAATTGAACTACGCGGTACAAGCATCCTCGGAAGGTACTGAAAGACAACTGAGATTAGAAATAGAAGAAAAAGAGGCAATCAATCGGTATATGTTAAATCTAAAACGAGAAATTGGGATTCAAGTACGGGCCATGAAACCAGCAACACTAATGGAGGCTCAAAAAGAGGCAGCAGAGTATGAAACATGGCTAAAGGAATCTCAACCAATGAGAAACACACCAATAGCACCCCGACCAACCCCTAGATTTATCCAGAGACCTGTACCGCCTCTTAGAATAGCAGCCAATACAACAGCAGCCACTGGAGCTAAAGCTCTAAATCAAACCCTGCCTTTAGCGGATAGAGCAAAGATGTCCTGCCACAAATGCGGTAAAATAGGCCATTTTGCCTCTCAATGTTTCAGCAAACAAAATTTTCAACATGGACAATTCCCGACGAGACCGCCGCAAGTAAGGAACATCCAGGAAGAAGAATGTTTAGAAAACCAAGAAATGACGGAAGAAGAAATCCTAGAACACGAGGACTATCTGGAACAAGCAGAATTAATGCAGTTTCCGGAAGATTACAATCTATCAAAGGAAGAGGATGCAGAGGAGAATATAGGTTACTAGTTGATTCTGGAGCAGCCATAAATATAATAAAAGAAAATTCGATACCACAAGCAGTAAATAAAATTAAATATTCAAAAAAATTTCAAATGGGAAATGATAACCAAGAATCTCATGAAGCAGTAAATTTAAATTACTTCGGAAAAAATCATTTATTCCATATAGTAGATGAAAACTTTCCATTACCTGAAGACGGAATCCTAGGATTACATGATGACGGAGAATTCGTAGCACCTATGGAAACAAAAATATGCAGAATAAAGAGTGATGAAAATCATATAGATATCTGGATGGAAAATCAGGATAATATTCCTGATGGATTATATACGATTAAAAATAACGAGATACAGGTACCATTTTTTAACTATTCAAAACAGCCAACTAAAGTACCCGAGGAAATTAAATACGAAAAAATAAAAACAATCAAGACTACTCCACTTGAACTTGAAAAACAAAAAGAACGATCCTACAATAAGCAAGACCAACTGCAAATACTATTAAAAACCTCTAATATCAACCACATTGAAAAAGAAAACCAAGAGACAATACAGCAAATTTTATTAAAATACAAAAAGGCGTTTGTACTACCCGGAGATCCACTACCATGCACAACGTTGACTGAGCATGAAATCATCTTAAACTCAGGTAAGGTAATAAATCTTAGATCACACAAATTACCAGAAAAACATAGAGAATTTGCTTTAGAAGAGACTCAAAAGCTATTGGATCAAGAGATAATAAGACACTCACAATCCCCATTCAACTCTCCATTAGGGATCGTGCCCAAAAAGGGAGGAAAATTGAGAATGGTCATAGATTATAGACAAATTAATAAAGATACAGATCAAGATGCTTATCCTCTACCAATGATTGACGATATCTTGGATCAGCTCGGAAAAGCAAAATACTTTTCAGCCCTCGATCTAAGTGCAGGTTTCCACCAAATAGCAATGAAAGAAGAATGTAAGAAGTACACTGCCTTCTCAACACAACAAGGACACTTCGAATATAATCGAATGCCCTTTGGCTTAAAAAATGCTCCAGCCACATTCCAAAGAATGATGGACAGAGCATTCCACGGCCTCATTGGAAAGCATTGCTTTGTTTACATTGATGACATAGTCATATTTGAAAACAAAATTCAGGAGCACAATAGTAACCTTGAACTGGTTCTGCAACGTATCACTGATTTAGGACTAAAATTAGAACCAACAAAATGTGAGTATTTAAAACCAGAATTATTATAGAAAATTCATTAAAAACTTTTCTACTATCGCTAAACCTTTAACATTATTGACACAAAAAGAAACACCATTCAACTGGACATCAAACTGCGAAAAAGCCTTTCAAACCCTAAAAAATGCCTTAACATCTGCGCCAGTATTAAGATTCCCAGATTTTAAGAAGCAATTTGTTTTAACAACCGATGCTTCCAACTACGGACTAGGGGCAGTTCTTTCTGAGGAAGGGTACCCATGCCTGTTCATATCAAGAACTCTGAATAAAGCGGAAGAAAACTATACAACCAGCGAGAAAGAGTTGTTGGCCATAGTATGGGCCGTTAAG
This sequence comes from Andricus curvator, assembly GCA_932195095.1. Lineage (NCBI taxonomy): Eukaryota > Metazoa > Arthropoda > Insecta > Hymenoptera > Cynipidae > Andricus > Andricus curvator. The sequence continues at coordinate 10,406 of CAKNYM010033974.1, forward strand.
CGTTTAAGGCAATACCTATTAGGAAAAAAATTTACCATCCAAACTGACCATAAAGCACTAATTTGGCTACATAATGTTAAAGACCCCAGTTCTCGCTTATTGAGATGGAGACTAAGACTTGAAGAATACGTATACGAAATCGAATACGTAAAAGGAAAGGAAAACAAAGTAGCTGATTGCCTGTCACGATTATTTCCCATTCAGGACAAAGACATAGGACAAATATTTGCCATAACTAAAGATTCTTTACAACAAGCAATGGAAGGTGCAGGAATATCAGATGAGAACGAAGAAAAAGATTTAGAAGACCTATTACCAGAAATTGAAATATTCGATACACCAGTTATCAGAGAAGATAGGATGTTGCAAGAAGAGGAGAAAATAAAATTACCATACAGAAGAATGAGAGAACCTTCCCCTGAAACAAACTCGAAAGAAGAAAGGGAACCAAAAAAACCATCTGAATCAGAAAATTTTTATATTGACTTCATGCAATGGCGATTAAATCCTATTCCAGGAAAAATCAAAATAAAACCCAACGCGATAGGAAAATTATGGAAGACTTTAAAAAAGGAAGACTTGCCAGAATTTAATGAAGAACAATGGCTGAGAAAACTGGGTCAACTCATTGAAGAAATATTAAGCAAAAAACTAACCATCATTCGCATCCGTATAGGAGACCCTTTAATCTCCCCTTTAGAAAAAGAGTTACTTCAAGAGATGCTAGAATTCTTATCAACATTTTACCCAGAAAACTCATTCTCACTATGCTTTGTTAACACAAGAGAATTAATAAAGGAAGAAAAGGAAGCAATTGTGAAAGAAGCACACGCAAGTCACATGGGTGAACAGAACACTCTTGAAAAGGCACAGAAATGAGGACACTGGACCAATATGGAAAACGACATCAAAAAATATGTAAAACATTGCCCAATTTGCCAACTTAATAAAACAACCAGAATTAAATATCAGATGGAAAGTATAATTCCTGATATCCCTTTAAAACCAAATGATAAAATAGCCATGGATATCTATGGACCTCTACCAGAAACAATTAAAGGCAATAAGTATATACTGAGTATACAAGATCGGTTAACCAGATATACAGTACTATTCCCTTTAAAAACGAAACCACTGAAGACATAATTGAACAACTAATTGATCACTACATTTACATCTTCGGAGCACCAAAAACAATATTAACTGACCAAGGACAAAATTTCATCTCTGACCTAATGCAACAGTTCGAAGAAGCCCTCAAAATACAACATATTAAAACGACCGCGTTTCACCCACAATCAAACGGGAACATCGAAAGAATGCATTCGACTTTGGGAAATTTAATCAAAACATCTATGGCAGAAAATAACAAGGAATGGGACAATAACTTAAAATTTATAAATTTTGTAATAAACACAACAAAAAATCAAACTACTGGATTTTCACCCTTCGAGCTCACCTTCGGAAGAGAACCTAATTTACCGTCAACCATCCAGAAAAACTCGAGTATAACCTACCAGGAATTAATTAAAAAATGGAAAAAAAGCACGAGATAAATCTATCTAGAGCCAAAGAAAGAATCAGTTTAGAAAACGAAAAAACAAAAAAATACCTAGACGCAAAAATTATAAAACATCACCCACTGTATAAGGTAGATCAGTTTCTTAAGGTAAAAAATAATACAAAAACCAATAAACTAGATCCCTCATGGAAAGGTCCTTATAAAATAATCAACATTTTGGAAAACAACAATCTAAAAATCCTAACAAAAAATAAGGTAGTACAAGTCCATATTGACAACGTCATGCCTTATTTTTCAGATGAAAGTCAACCATTTACTACTGACAACGATAGTCCTGATCAGAGCTCAAGTAAGAATCGAGCCACTGACAACGAATCTATATAAAGAGGAACTCTATAGGTGGAGACTCTAGGAGGTGGTCAGAGTGAAGAAGAAAGGAAGGGCTAGTGGGGGAATTATAACGGGGATTAGAGATAGATTAGAGGAAGAAGCTCACGGAGAGGAAGAGGGGGAGGGAGTGCAAATGAGGAAAGTAAAGATAGGAGGGGTAATGTGTAAGTTTGTGACAGTGTACAATAAGGATGGGATGGAAAGAATTAAAGAAAGGGTGAAAGACCTGTTAGGTGAGAGAGAAGAGGGTATGGTGGTACTGGGTGGGGACTTTAACGCGAGGATGGGGAGGGAAGGGGGCCTTTACAGGGAAGGGGAGAGCTTCGAAAGGAATTCGAAGGATAGGTTAACAAATAAGGAGGGGGAGATTCTAAGGGACTGGATGGAGGATAGAGGTTGGGCGGTGGCAAATGGTATGGCAACTGGGGACGAAGAGGGAGAATA
>CAKNYM010033975.1:0-24319 GCA_932195095.1 Andricus curvator
GTAGATCATTCAATTGCATTTTTCTCAAGAACAAAAGGTCCTAGGCTCATTTGAAGCCCGGATTCGGATTCGGCATGACAAAGTCTATAAAAAAATATATGTAGCATGTTAAGCATAATGTCTCAGCGCCCATGGTGTCAAATAACACAACTTTTTGTCAAAAAATGTCAAACTTAACCTACATTTTCAAGGTCAAAAATATATTCTGTCAGCTTTTAAGTATTTTTCCTCTATTCTATAGTTATTTATCTGTAATTCAAAAAAAAATTTATCCCTCTAGCTCATTCCTATCAAAATTTCTACGATTTTGTCACGAACTTTCTCACTTTAGCCCACTGTGCGACGGTTGGGTGTACTCTGGCCGCCAATGTCGTCTGCCAACTTTAGCCCAACAAAGGTGGTTTGGAGCTGCCACAGACTAACTCTGCTTACCGAATTTGGGTTGCTAAAGTAGGTCCGACCTTGGACCGACCGTCAAACTCTGACTGTCCACCAAAATTCGCACCTGCATGGAGCAAACAGAGTATGCTAAAGTTACAGAATTTTCAGTTAAAATAGGGACAGACAGTATGGGAAAATTTCCATATACGGATCGCAGTTTTCCCCTAAAAGGATGGAAATTTCCCATATCTCAGTATGGGGAAATTTCGATCCGTATATGGGAAAACTCCGATTCATGTATGGAAAAGAACCCCATACTGAGGTTCTTGCTGTGCCTATTTTACATGAAGATCCCGTAAGTTTAGCAAAATTTTTTCTTTATGTGGGGTCTCTCGAAATTTGCAATATGAAAACATCTTAAAGTTAATGAAGCACAGAGATGACGTGAAGTAATTGTGTGATCTACATGCAGGTTTAAGATTTGGTTTTTAAAATAAATATGTAGTTTTTGAAAAAAATGCGTGCCACATTTTTTGTTAGCTGACACTGTATCAATTTGCATTCATGAATAATTAGCGAATTTAAAATAAAAACTAATTTTTTCTATTCAAATTTATCCCTCCAGTCCAATAGCGGACGATTATTTTCGCGCTAGACGAAGACTATTTTGTCAATTTTTTGGAAGGATGTTGTCTGCTTTTCTACCGTCTGTCCGTTTGAGGACCAGTTATTTTTACTGAAAAACACTCGAAAATCTACTTCCCATACATTTTTACCGGTTACAAGACGGCGCTGCAGTCGTCCAAAATTCTACATTTTTTGGGGGAATGGGTATGTGATTTTCCACTGTCATGCTGTTTGAAGGTGAGTTATTTTTACTATACAAACACTCTACAATCCACTTTCCAGACGTTTTGCTTGGTTACAAAATGGCGCTGCAGACGTCCAACATTGGAAATTTTTTGTAGTATGGTTGTATGATTTTCCACCGTCTGGCTGTTTAAGGACCAGTTATTTCTACTGAAAAATACTGGAAAATCGAATCGCCAGGCGTTTTGCCCGGTTGCAAGATGACGCTGTGGTCGTTCAAAATCGTCTATTTATTTGGGCATTGTTGTAATATTTTTCACAATCTGGCTACTTGAGAACCAGTTATTTTTACTGAAAAACATTCGAAAATCCAATTGCCAGACGGTTTGCCAGGTAGCATGGTGGAGTTACAGTCGTCCAAAATTGTAAAATTTTTGGGAGAGAGTGCATGATTTTCTACCGTCTGGCTGTTTGAGGATCAGTTGTTTTTACTGCAAAACACTTGAAAATACTCTTGCCAGACATTTTGTGATCTGTCCGGTTGCAAGGTTGCGCTCCAATCAACTTTTTGAGTGCAAGTGTGTTTTTGTTATCTCACGTTACATTTTGCAAATTTGATTCTGAAGGAACACCCACAAGCAAAAAAAGGCGAGAGTACGAAATGCTGCAGGTAATCGGTCAAGTAGGATAATCGCGCTGTGGGTAGACCAAACTGAGGTAAACTTTCCGTAGTGAATCGCAGTTATCCTCGGCGGACTTCGCTAAAGGCAGCGCGTTACAAGTCTGTAACCACGGAAAGTTTACCTCAGTCGGGAGTAATTAGCTAACTATTACCCTGCTTGAACGATTACCTGCAACGCGTCATACCCCCAGTTTATTCTGTACAGAGAAAAATTTCCTTTATTCAACAAAATGGTTTTGTTGACGGTATTTGGTTGATTTTATAACACATTTTGGGTAAACGAACAAAAATTTTGTTCAGGTGACCAAATTCGTTTGCATTAACAATCAAAGTTTTTGCTTAAATCGATTTGTTGATCTCAGAAAATATTTTATTGATTGGTTAGATCTGCCAAATGATTTAAGAGAGCATTTTACTAGAATGAAGCAAAATATTTGGTTGATGCAACCAAAATATCTTGTTCGGAGCATCTTAAAAGCGACGGACGCATGCGAAAAATAGTACGATCGCGTATACTCCAATTCAAGATGACAGTCCATATGCGAGAGTTCCTAGCGTCGTAAAAATGTAATCTGTTTACATCTCGATGATCCATAAGAAAATAAGTGATCCGGAAACAGAATCAAATGGGATTGAGTAAATATGTGAAAAAATGCAAGATTACTTGAAGCTGTATAATTGCCCAAGATTGCGTGATTAAGTTTTTGATAAAACAATAAAAAGATTTTTTGAATCAAATAAACAAAGGGTCCTGCACAATTTATATTGCAAATGGCTTGCTGTGGAATTTTCTCGTGTTGTGATATTTAGTAGTTAATTAAACTACTATATAATTCACACAAGATGACATAATTCCATGGTGAGCCATTTACAACGTAAATTGTGCTGGGTCCTTTATGGTTAGATGAACTACACTGGAAAAAATAGTTGGTTGGGACAACTAATAAAGTAGTAGGGCAACGACTTTAGTTTGCAATATATGCAGCTGCTATTTAACTGGTTGGAGCTACTACTTTTATTCGCCAAATTGGTAGTAGTTGTCCTTACTACTTTACTTGTTGTCGCGACAACTTTCGATGGTACATACTATTTTCAGGTAGTTGTTATACTTACTACTTCAATTAATAAGTCTTACTATTAAATTAGTTAGTCTTACAAATACACTAGTTGATCTCACTACTTAAAGTAGTAATTCTCACAATTACAATTAGTAAGATTACTATTTAAAATAGTAGTCCTTACTATTACAATTATTAAGTTTCACCGAGAGTTTCGCTATTTAAACTAGTAGTCATTTCTATCAAAACTGGAAAGTTTTACTAATAAAATTACTGGTTCGTAGACTACTGCGAAAGTAGTACTTCTCAATATTGAAATTATAGTAGATTTTACTATAAGATCTCATCATTGGACACAGGAGGTCTTGAGAACTTCCTATAGGGACCAGCTCCTGATACGAAGTCATTTCAAAATAGACCCACATGCCCATTGGGATGTTAGTGAAGAACTACTATAATTTCAATACTTAAAAGTACAGACATTTCGGTGCGAATGTTGGTAGCGCTGCTCAGGTTTCAGTTCTGTCAATGGGGCCAAGGAGGGAAACTTGTAACGTTTACTACTTTTATTTCTTGGAAAATAAACTGGTGGTAAATGTGACTACTTTATTTGTTGTGACTAGAAATACTATCGTTACTAAGATAACCTACGTAGGATTACTAACGGCGACTTGTTACCGCACTAAACTGGTTTGTTACTTTTACCATCGGAGTAGCTGTCGCAGCTAATACCATCTCTACTAATAAAGTTCTTCTTGTCACAACTAACCATTTTTTTCAGTGTACAAAAACACGTATTCGACTTAAGTAAAATATTACCTTGGATCGAGCAAAATATTTGCTTGGATTAACCAAAAGTTGGACTTGGATCAACCAAAATATTTGGTTGTATCAACCAAATTGTATGGTATAATCGACCAAATATTATTTACTAATGAAAAAATTACTTAATTTAATCAAATATTTTGGTACCCATAAAATAACCATATTATAGGGTTGATTCAAACAACATTTCGTTCATTCAATCAAATATTTTTCTGGGTGAAAGAGTTTGGGAAATTATTATTTCAGATGCATAATGGAGGATTTAAAAACAAAGAATGAAAAAAACAGTGTGTGGCAGTGGGGCCACACGGGAGAAGTGAAACTTTGATCGACTAACTTTGAAATTTTTCGTGAGGATTCATCATGAGTTTTGAGTAGATCGCATAGTAAGAGAGTGCAGAGAGAGAGAGAGAAGAGAAATACTACTTTAATTTCTTGGAAAATAAATTGGTGGTAAATGCGAATAATTTATTTGTTCTGACTAGAATTACTATCGTTACTAAGATAACCTACGTAGGATTACTAACGGCGAATTTTTGCCGCACTAAACTGGTTAGTTACTTTTACCATCGGAGTAGCTGTCGCAGCTAATACCATCTCTACTAATAAAGTGCTTCTTGTCACAACTAACTATTTTTTCAGTGTAGAAAAACACGTATTCGATTTAACTGAAATATTACCTTGGATCGAGCAAAATAATTGCTTGGATTAACCAAAAGTTGGACTTGGATCAGCCAAAATATATTTGCTTGTATAAACCAAAATGTATGGTATAATCAACCACAATGTATGGTATAATCAACCAAATTTTACTAAGCAAAAAACTTCTTGGTTTAACCAAATATTTTGTTACCCATAAAATAAAAATATTCTAGGGTTGATTCAAACAACATTTCGTTCGTTCAATCAAATCTTTTTCTGGGTGAAAGAGTTTGGAAAATTATTATTTTCGAAACCTAATGGAGGATTTCAAAACAAAGAATACAAAAAAAACAGTGTGTGGCCGTGGGGCCACACGGGAGAAGTGAAACTTTGATCGACTAACTTTCAAATTTTTCGTGAGGATTCATCATGAGTTTTGAGAATATCGCATAGTAAGAGAGTGCAGAGAGAGCGCATATACATGCTTTCATCAGCCTGTCAATAGTGGGGATATCGAATAGGAGTCCTTAGAGCAATTGCTAATCGCCGCACAAAAGGGAGACGCGAATAAAGAGCGAAGGTATAGTATACTTGTAAGAGATGGACAGAGACTTCCGTTCGTGTGGTCGCTCGTTTTTTTCAACTCACTCCCGTCCCAAAAGAAGTTTCACTTCAAAAAAATGTGCTCTCTGGGATTAAAACTTTTGAATAATTTTAGCTGCAAGCCTTCTTACTGGTATAGTTTTATAGAATGAGAAGGTGTGAATGAGAGGGACCCTAAAATTGTATGTGTATGGGTTTACCAAATACAATAAAACCGGGTACCCTTTGTGTCCTTCTCACGCGTTGTCCTTTATATACGTTTCGGTAACGTTGAATTGTTTACACTATCTTGTGATATTATACAAATATCATTGTTCGCACAAATAGTCCAATTTTTTCATTTTGATATAATATAACACGTATAAATTTTACACGTCATGTGGGTATAAAATTTCTGCAATAAAATCATGGAAAATTATGAGTCATAAAGTTTAACTACCTTTTTTATTATAAACATACAGTACCGGTCCATAGAATCACAGTAAATAATACAATCCTCCAAAATGTAGCTTTTCTTTTGTATTCTGAATATCTTTTGTCATTTTTTGACGCTGATTCTGAAACCAGATGTAAAAATGCGCCATCATGTCAAGTTTTTGAGTAAGAGGGTGGTATAGCCCGTTGAGCTAGAACTTTTAAAAAGTCTTAAATCAAAGCATGTATGATGAAATGACGCACGTGTATTTGATACGCACTTTTTTCCTCCACTTTTTTCCCAAAAATTGCAGCGAATTACATTTGCGGTAAGTCAAATTTGAGGCAAGTCACATTTGAGGCAAGTCATATTTGCGGCAATTTACATTTGTGGCAAGTCACATTGCGGCATCTCTCATTCGGAAAAAATGTATAGTCCACAAAAAAATAGCAAAAAGTAGTTTGGGACTTAAATTATTTCTGTGACCAATCACAGCGTTGTCTCCCCCCTCACGGGACATTTCACAGGGGTAGGGGTGTAAAATACATTATTTTTGTGACAGGGATATCTTCCGCACTTTTGCTAATTTTCTCTGGACTTCATATTTTTCTGAATGAGAGATGTCACAATGTGATTTGCCGTGAATGTGAGTAGCCGCAAACGTGACTTGCCACATTTTTTCCAATTTCGCGTCGACTTCAAGTTTTTCCAAATGAGAGATGCCGCCATATGATTTGCCGCAAATGTGACGTGCCGCAATGGGACTTACCGGGGGTTGGCATGACTCAACCACGCTTTTCCTTGTTTATTTCAATTTTGCCTTGGTATGTGTACCCTATTTATTGGCTAGCCGCCCTCCATAAGGGAAAATATGTAGGACGTAACTTGACTTTACCAGTTTTAGAGTCAAGTCTACTTAGTTTTGTTTTTACCTAATCAAATTTGTGCTCGATGGGTTATCTGCCAGCTTTGCTTATGGATGGGGGAATGAAAATCGGTATATGAGTTGCGACCGAAGGAAAAGTGTTGCAGGCAATTATCGATTAAAATGAGTCTTATAATTAGGGCCTTGCACTTATTCGCAGATATATCATGGATATACTGATAATTAATCAGTAGTAGTATTACTATCAGTATTATTATATTATTATTATAACCCCTCTTTTCAGAGTCAAGTATTTTTTTTTCCTTTTCAGTATATTTTAACAAAAGCTTGGTTTTATAATAAAATTTTATTGGATCGATTGAATCGCTTTATTGTCTGCACTATTGCATAAATCCTTGATTTTATTTGTACTCAAAAAAGTTTAAACGGTCCGGGTAACAAAATTTGGTATGGGATTGATCTAGCAAAACATCTGGGAAATCGTATAGGTGTCGTCTCTCAGATAGTATAATAAAAATATGGTATATGAAACGATCCCATATTTCATGTCTATTTGAATTATGTACATCAGAAGTATAAATAAAGTATATGCCTTAAGTACAGGGAACGTATGGCTATAGTAGGTATAGCTCAATTTATAGAATGAAAAGATAATATGAAATAAGAATAAGCGTTGTATTCTTGATGATGACATTGGAGACCTGAAATACATAAAATTAGAGATCCAGAATCATGATTTTCACAGCATAAAAAAATATTTTTGCAACTTCTACTTAAATCTAGAAAAACTTAAGAAATTCTTTATATTTAAAAAAAAACATTATGTCTTTTATCTAAATAAAAAATTGTTCAAATTTTTTCATGCAATAATAACGCTATGGTTAGGACTCAAAGATCACTGGATCTCTTACCTACATATAGAAAATAATAAGAAGAATATGAGCTTCTTATTATATACATCTTCTTGCGTTAAGAAATCTCCATATAGTTGAAAAACTGAACGTGTAAATTTTAACACTGAAGTAGATTTCGTGAGATAAATATGGAACGAATTTTGTTAAAACTTAAAAAATGTATTAACTGCCTTCTTTAATACACTCGCGAACAATATTCGTTGCACATTTTTCTAAAAAAATTATTTAAATCACGAAATTTTCAAATTTACGGACGATCTGTTATTCACGATGTATTATGTTTGATCTCGTTGCTATGATATCTTCAAAAACAAATGAACACATACTGTATTGTAGACGATATTTTAGCCATACTCAAATGTAGATGAAGTATATCCTATAATTTAGCAATATTTAAGTATGGATGAAGTATATCATATAATTCATATATACTTTAGCTATATTTTATCTATACTTTAGCTAGACTTTAGCTATACTATTTCAATATACTTGAAGTATGGGATCGTCTCATTTACCATACATGTTTTATACTTCTGAAATTCCATGACTGATCAATCCCATACTTATAATTTTTACCCGGGAGACCCTGCAAATAATAGTTGTACTACCATAAAAACTAATTCAAAATGGAATCCCAAACTCGTAAAAGAATTTCGATTGATCAGGCAGTTGGGTGCTCAGACTTCACGTTAGAGGTTTGGGGCTCGATCTCTGGGCCGGCACCTCTGAAAATCTTTCTATGTCCTTATACCGATGATCATACACTTGGCTGCAGAAAAAATGTCCTCTATTGAATAAAATCGTTTTTTGACCGCATTCGGTTGATTTCAGAAAACATTCTAATCAAACGAACACAATTTTTAATCAATTGACCAAATTCGTTTGCTTAAATCAATTAAAATCTTTTATTGATTGGCTGAATCTACCAAATAATTTGAGAGAGAATTTTAATAGAATCAAGCTAAATATTTGGTTGATTCAACCAAAATATTTTGTTGAAAGTATCTTAAAAGTGACGGACGCATGCGCACTTAGTTCGATCGCGTACTCCAAGTCGAGATTACAGTCCACGTGCAAGAGTTTGTAGCGTCGCGAAAAAAACCTTAAAAATGGAATTCGTTTGCTTCTCGGTGATCATCATCAAAATAAATGATCCAGAAAAAGAATCGATTAGGTAAGTGAATATGTGAAAATACGCAAGATTAGTTGAATCTGTGTGATTACCTAAGATTATGTGATTAGGTTTTTGATAAAATTTGATAAAATCCTGCACAATTTATATTGCAAATGCCTTGCCGTGGAAGTGTGTCGTGTTGTAATTTTAAGTACTTGAATAAACTACTAAATAATCAACACAAGATGACACAATTCCATGGTAAGCTATGTACAATGTAAATTGTGCTGAATCCTTAATGGTTAGATGAACTACAAGTGTTGGTTGAATCTACCAAAATATTTTCTTAGGCCAGCAAAAACATTAATTTGAATTAACTAAAATATTTTCTTCGATCAAGCAAAATCTCTTGGGGCAACCAAATATTTGATTGTCGATATGATAACCATATTCTAGAGTTGATTCAACCAACATTTTTTTGATTTAACCAAATCTTTTTCTAACTTTAGTTGTAATTTTTAATATATAAGTTAAGGTAATCGGTACAATCGCCACTCAAGGAATTTTTTCAATTTAACAATTTCTGAAACACTATAAGCAACGAACGAAATTCTAAAATATACACAGATGGATAATCAGCTTTATAAATATTCAAGTTACCATAGTTAGTTAAGCCTTAAAAGTATTAGATAATTTATTACACATTATTATTATACCATTAGGCCATTTCCCTTTCGGGGTAAGCAAGCTCTTATGTTTCTATGGTTTCTTATGTCTCTTCGAATTAGGGTCTCATTCACACATTCTGACCATTCTTTGCGGGGTCTGCCCCTGGGCACACTGCCATTTACTTTACCTTGATACACTTGTTTCGTTAGTCGTTCATCTTTCATTCTCTCAACATGTCCAAACCATCTGAAAGGGTTTTCGATACCCGTGATCGGTTGTCTCTCGGCTCGACTTTGGCTCGGAATGCGATATATCGACTCGGGATCGTGTCGGGTTTTCGATACTCCTTCGCCAGATGTGGGTCTGTGACGTAGCGGTCCACAGTAGGGTGAAATGAAAAACGAGGTTTAAAATGACATTTAGAACACAATAATGCACGGATTTAAGATTATTTTTTTGTTTGAACAATTCAGGACTAAATTTCCTACAAAACGTTGTGAGTGGATATTTTATTTTATTTTTTCGCTTATTTTATTTTTATGGTAATGCAAACAGCGAAAAGTGTCGCTTTTTTGCATTTCATGTTTTATCTCCTAGACACAATTTTTCTTATACTTCAAGTCACTTGGATTCAATGCACAGCGATATAAGAAAGAAGAAAAAAATAGTTTCCTTATATAGCTAATTGTTAAAAGCAAATTTTAATTACAAATAAACGACATTTAGAAATATTTCTTTTCAAAGTATATTCCTGCTCTAAAATTGCTTGCTGTTATTGTTTGGATGATACGTGGTCATCAAAATTCAAGACATTAATAGGCAGACACAAGTCTTTTTTTCTTGTACTATTGTTTTAATGACATTACCAATGATGTTTTCTGAAACAAATTTACCATCCGTTGATATTTGTTTATTTGATAAACAAAATATATAAACAAATGCACATTTTAAGCGTTTTTAAGCGAAACGAAATCAATTTTATTTCTTATCTTGTTGCAATTATAGTGCCAATGATGTTTTCTACAAAAATTTTGCCAGGCATTAATATTTGTTCATTTTATGAACAAATTATATAAACAAATGCTCATTGTAGGTTTTTTCAAGCGCCAAAATGTTTTTCCAAGAATTTTTTTTCATAACATTTTTTTGCAAACAAATTTTTTTGTCGCAAAATTTTTTTTCAACACATTTTTTTCAACAATTTGATTTCAAAACATGTTTTTTCAGACATTATTTTTCAACAGATTTTTTCAATAATTGTTTTTCAACACATGTTTTTTCTACAAACTTTTTTCAAAAATTTGTTTTCAACATTTTTTTCAAAACCTTATCTTTTTATCAAATTGTTTTTTAATCAAAATTTTGGTTCAAACCATTTTTTTCACAAAGTTAAAAAATATTTTGTTTCAAGATTCTGTTAGGACTTACATTAACGTCCTAATATAGGCTACGAAGCCCTTACTTGTAGGCGCTCGGCGCCTACTTGGACTATATTTTTTCTTTTGAACTTGCTGAAATCATATTGCCAATGATACTTAAGGAAAAAATTTTGCCATGGATTAATATTTCTTTATTTTATTGACAAATTATACATAAAGAAATTAAATGAAGAATAAAGAATAGAGAATAAGAAAAATAAAGAATCATTTTGGGCGTTTTTAAGCGGAAAGAAATCGTTATTCCTTCTGAGCATGTTCAAGTTATATGTCCGATGATCTTCTAGAGCAAAATTTTGCCAATCATCGCTAATTGTTTATTTTATATAAAAATCATTGAAAAAAATATACACTGCTGATATTTATAGGCAAAAAGAAATCGTAATTTCTTTGATTATTTTTTAAGTTCAACACATTTCTCATTCGGAATTGTTTCATTAAAATGCTATCGCATTTACACGTACTTTACAATAAAAAAATTGGTATAAATAGAACATGTAAAAGATTTCAACCATTTAAATTGACTTGTTTAGTTGAAAAGTAATTTTTGTAACTGAAAGTTTAACTATTCCATTTTTAGTTGGAAATTTAGCCTTTTTATTTAAAAATTCAACTACTTGGTTGGAAATTCATTTTTCTGGACAAACCTTCTGGATTTTAGTTGAAAAGGATTCGGTTGAAAATATAACTATTTTGTTGAGAATTGTTCTTTTTTTTAAATCAAAATTAATTTCTTTTCCTGACGATTGAAGTATTTCATTTGTTGATGAAAATTCATCTTCCTGGTGGGAAATCGAGAGAAAATAATAATATTCAATTAATTATTCTCCAAAAATAATTCTTATAAATAATATAAATATTGATAAATTCATTTAAAAATCTTGAAATTTCATCGTTTTGGTTGAATCTAAACTAATATCTTAAAAATGTAATTACTTGGTGAAAAATTCATGTGCTTTGTTAAAAATTGGCATTTTTGGGAAAAAATTAATTCGTAAAAAATTTAACTCTGTTATTGAAAAATCGTTGGTTTTAGGTGGAAATTTATATCATAACTGTAAATCTCAGTAGTCAAGTTGAACATTCATCATTTTAGCTAAAAATCAATCTCTTCATTTCAAAATTCAACAAAAAATTGATTCTTTCATTGAAAATATAACTGTATTCTTGAAAACACGTTTTTATTGTTTAAGAATTAATTTTTTCCATAGAAAATTTATCCATTCGATTTATGGATGAAACTTGATCTTTTTTAGTTGAAAATTGAACTACATCATTGATTGAAAACTTATTTTTCTGTTTGAAAATTGAAGCTATTCTCGGGATGATTAGTATTTTTGGTTAAATATTAATTTTTCTAACAGAAAACAGAACTTTTTGATTTTCGGGTAAAAATTCGTTAAGAATTGCACTACAGTGTTTAAAATTCATGTGTTTGTTAAAAATTGGTCTTTTTGGTGTAAAATGAAGTGTCTTGGTTGAACATTCAACTTCTTGGTTGACGGTTGAAGCGCATTGTTGTAAATTCATTTTATTGTTTACAACTAAACCTTCATGATTTTATTTGAAAAGTAATTTCTTTACTTGAAAATTCAACTATTTTTTTTAAAGTTTTTTTTTTTCAGTAAGAACTTTTTTTTTTAATTTAAAATGTAACTCCTTCATTTTTTGTAGAAAATATATCTTTTTAATTTGAAAATTTACCTCTTTGTCTAAAAATTCATGTACTTTGTTAAAAATTAGTCTTTTTTTTTGTAGAAAATTTAACGTCTTGGTTGACAATTCAACTACTTGATTGAAATTTGAACCAATTGGTTAAAATTTCATGTTATTGGTTGAGGATGTAACTATTTTGTTGAAAATTTTTTTTTTTTTTAAATTACTTTTCTGAAGTAATAATTTAACCATTCCATCTTTTATTGAAAACTCAATTATTGACGTTTTCATTGACAATTTATCGTAAATATTTGGTTTGAAAATTAAACTGTTCGAATGAAATTTTAACTGAATTGTTAAAAATTCATATAATTGGTGAAAATTTTACTATACTGTTGAAAAAACTTGTATAAATAGAAAATTTCAAAAATTTCTGCCCAACAAATATGTATCCACGCCATCATTTGTGATCCTCGAAATTAAAGAATGAATCAATAAATTTGTTAATTATATCATCTGAAGAAATTTTAAGTGAAAAACATTACAAATTGAGCGATTCAAAATTTTTTAAACCAGACACTTGTTTCATTAGACGTCAAATAATTTATATTTTAAACCGTTTTAAAATAATAATTCTATAATTATTATTTACACATTAAAGTACAAAACTCTTTTTCACGAATTAACAATTTAAAAAGGAAAAAATTACAAGTGTAGAGTTGAAAATTTAAATGTAAGATGCAGCAGTCTGAAATTTTCACGATTCATTCGAATGCACTCTATTTAAAACAATTCAGCTGGAAATTGTTCACTTTTCAATATATGCTTTATATTTGCTCCTTTTCAATAAACAGTCCAATATTGCCAAATATAAAAAAAAGATTCTTTTTTATTAAAAAACAATTTAAAATTAAATGAAGGTTGGAAACAGGGTCTACAGTTGCATTTGGATGTTTCAAAGTATTTACTACTAAGCAAAAGTACAAATCTTCCACTATGGGTAAAATAAATTTCAGCATTTTCACTCTAGCCGTAACCGGTTTAACCAGGCAGTGGAGGAGTCACGGGGGCCGACTGAGTCAAGCCATTGTCAAATTTCCCTCTCCGCTCGGTTCAACTGAGAAGTGCAAATCTGTCGGAGAAGTATCGAAAACCCGACACGATCACGAGCCGATATATCGACTTCCCAAGCCAAAACCGATTCGATCTACGCCCGATACTGCAGGCCAGGATCGAGTCGGGATCGTGTCGAGATCGGGAAATATCGCTCGACGGTATATGACATATATGATTGTCCACTGAAATATGATGAAATACTGTTACTGGCCACCTCGCTTTCCACACCAGGTTATAGATTACTGATTTTTAAAGCACAGTGATGACCCACTAAATTGAAAAATGATTGGCCGGAGCCAAAAACTGTTTTTGACATTATTTCCACTGTAACGTGGAAACCCTAAAGCTCCCCTTATCAAGGAAGGCCCCTATACAAACCGGGGTCTACCCCCACCACTAAAAACAGCGCTTCGCGCCTGAGACTACAACCGCAACGCGTGTGATTTGGTCTGATTTGAATTCAGTGTCTGACCCAACTTGATTTTACTTAATTCTATTGTATAAATGAACTCTGGTGTTATACTGGCGCCCGACTTGTGTCCCAAAATAAGCAGTTCTAGCCTGAGAACAGTTGAAGTGCAAAAGTTACCAAGTGAGAAATCAAAGTGCAAGTGATCTGTTTAAATCGTAACACGCGTCCAGCTACCAAAATTTCGGGCAACGGGTCTACCAGCTCTGCCCTACGATTTAGTAAGAGAATCCAGGGCCTAGAACCAGAGGATACGTCGAATTATCAGCCCGTCAGGCTCGGCGAAACGTGATGAGCCCAGGTGGGTAGGTTTGCTGGATGCGGGGGTGAGCAGGAGGAGAGGAAAGGTCTTCTAAAAATTTCAAGTGGGTAGTACTACCCACCGCACATAGGGCTTCCGTCGCCCCTGCAGCAGGTGACAGCTGATAAGGACAAAGAAGAGGCTTCTATCGAAAAACCATCAGCATCGTCCCAAAAAAAGAACGACTCCATATCTGATGCATTGTTCCTCGGCCCAATTTGTAATTATTCCGGTATTCAGGTAAGCCAATTTTTGGCCAACGACCAAGATAAAATGGCGTCAGTGACGATGACTGCAGAGCAAATTGCACTGTTGCTCGATTCGCTAAAAAGTGCCGTATCCGAAGCGCGTCCTGCGACTCCAAGCGAAGCTGATATTTCGGCAACACCGCAACAAGGCAACTTCGCGAAATGCTCTGCTCGATTTTCCGGGAAGAGAAATGAAGATGTTGATGTTTGCATCGATGCTATCGAGACATAAAAAGTATGTGTAAACATCTCCGATGATAACACGCTGAAGGGGTTACCAATCCTTTTTATCGTCATTGCCGCGACGTGGCGTGGTGGCGCCGTATATATGAAATGACCACTACATGTGAAACCGCAATCATCTCGCTACGTCATACTTTCGTTCCTGAAAAACCGCCCTATCACATATTTCGAGAATCATTCGCACACGAACAAGACAGTCGCACGTCTAACGATGTCTTAATATGTAAAGCGCGCGCGCTTCTTGCACAGCTACCGGCTAATACTTTGAACGAAGCGACGCAGATCGATATATCTATGAATTAGTGGCACACCGTATTCGCAAAGAAGTGCCGCGCGATAAAGTGAGCGATTTCAAGACTTTAATCGATCCGTCACGTTTGGCAGAAGAGAATATCTTCGAGGAGTCGGTAGCAAAGCCTGCTTCTTCATCGGGTTCCTACGACGCACAAGAATCGAAAGAGTCAAAAGACGCAAAAACCTTTCCTACGTCCACGTGGTTGTTCCTGGGTAGCGCTAAAAGTAGTTAATTCATTGATTGCTTACATACTTGGAGTCCAAATGAGAAGTTTGCGTTTCAAAAATAACATTGACATACCTAATTTTTCTACTCAACTTTGACCCCCTTATACCAATTTCAAGGAAAATCCAAAATTTATTTAGCATACTCGTTTGCCATTTTGTACCCGCCATTTTTTTTAGTTTTTGACATCAGATTCGTAGTCACCGGCCCTGAAAACCCCCTTATACCAATTTTAAGGAAAATCCAAAATTTATGGAGCATGCTCGTCCGCCATATTGGATCCGCCATTTTTTTAGTTTTTGACATCGGATTCGTTATCAGCGACCCTAAAAAGCCCCTTATACTAATTTTAAGGAAAATCCAAAATTTATTTAGCATACTCGTCCGCCATTTCTTTTTCGGATTTTTTGACATCGGATTCATAATTGGCGTCCCCAAAAACCCGTGAGTAACAGAATTTGGCCCATTTTATGAACATTTCATACTTTTGGCCAGCTTTCCGCGATTTTGTCCCACCGTGCGAAGGTTCCCAAGGCCGGAGAAACATGTTAACAACAGTTGTCGATGTATATCTCGAAAACAGAGTAGTACCAACTACTTTCGTGGTTCTTCCGGAAGCGGAAAATGTTACAACGCTACTAGGAGTAGATTTTATAAAACGTGCGGGCATTGTACTAAATGTACCGCAGGCGAAGTGACGCTTCGTAGATGAACTCGTGTCCCGCGAATTCGAACCTGAAGGCGTACGCGCGAACACGATAGACATCAACGCATTCGGCACCCTGAGAGAGGATGAAGGTCATTCCCTCGATGATGGTCAAACAGATAAACTTGATTACCTTCTCGAAATTAACAAGGATATCTTCGAGAGAGGGGGAAGGCCTACGCCTTACGCAGAGCATCGCATCGACACGGGAGATCACCCACCGGTAGTGCAACCGCCGTACCAATATTCTTCAGGGAAGAAAGAACTATTGCTCATCGAATTAGATCAGATGGTCGAACTGCGCGTCGCTGAGGAATGTGAGTCGCCATGGGCAGCTCCAGTAGTATTGGTCCCGAAGAAAGGCTTTGTCACGCCCTTCGGCATTTTTAGATTCAAGCGAATGCCTTTTGGTCTGCGAAACTCTGGAGCGACTTTCCAGAGGTTCGTTGACCATTTCCGAAATGGCCTTAAAGATGTAGTAGTCCTAGCTTACATTGATGACCTGATAGTGATATCAGAGGACTTCGATAGTCATTCACGCGATCTGCAAGCAGTATTTGATCGATTGCGTTTATTTAAACTACACGAAAACAGGGCTAAGTGCACGTTCGTAAAATCAGAAGTCAAATATTCAGGTCAAATCATAGCAGCAAAAGGAATACAAGCTGACCCAGAGAAAATAACAGTATTTGTAAACATGAAGCCACCCCACAATGTTAAGCATCTTATGAATGTTTTGCAGACATTTTCTTGGTTCCGTCAATTCATACCAAATTTCTCGGATATCGCACGACCATTAACCAAGCTGACCAAAAACAATGCCAAGTGGAAATGGGTTAGTGAGCAGCAGCATGCCTTCGAACAATTAAAAGTGGCCTGACCACCGCACCGATCCTGAGACAGGCTGATGACAAACTGCCATACATGCTTCGCACCGACGTAAGTAGCTACGCACTTGGAGCAGCTTTGCTGCAGGGGTTAGGGAGAGGACGAGAGACCCGTGGAATACGCCAGCCGAATACTCGTCTCAGCTGAGCGAAACTACAATACTATTGAGAGGGAAGCGCTTGCAGTCGTCTGGTCTGTCGACAAGTTCCCTGGATACATTGAGGAAGCTGACGTCACAGTGAGCACCGACCACCAGGCACTTCGTTGGTTGATGACTTTGAAGACACCTACAGGACGTTTGGCTCCATGGGCACCTAGGTTGCAACCATTCAATTTGAAAATTGTTTATACCCCGGGAAAATCTGATGTTCTGGCTGACACACTCTCACGTCCACCATGTGTAGAAGAAGATCAGGATAC
Organism: Andricus curvator; assembly: GCA_932195095.1. Taxonomy (NCBI): domain Eukaryota; kingdom Metazoa; phylum Arthropoda; class Insecta; order Hymenoptera; family Cynipidae; genus Andricus; species Andricus curvator. Next base: position 17,003 of record CAKNYM010033975.1, read on the forward strand.
ATGTGGAATGTGCTCGATCAGTTTCGACCTTCCTACTCTTTCGATTCAAAGCCTGCGCAATGAAAAATTATCGGACCCGGAAGTAAAACGAATAATCGACTGCTTCGAGAAAACCGATCACCGTGATCTAACCAACTGGATAACTAGAGGCTACATTATGTCCGACGAATTACTCTACAGGTATGTTAAAGAAGAAGATGCCGATGATGCTCAATGGATGATACCAAAGTGCACTAGGGAGCGTATTATGCACGAGTACCCTGCCGCACCTACAACGGGATACTACGGCATTGAGCGCACCTTGAAGAGGATATCTAATCAATTTTATTGGCCAGGAATAAGAAAACACATAACGGAGTACATCAAGAAGTGCCTCGAATGTCAGAAGTACAAACCGACAAACCTAAAACCAGCAGGATTGCTTAGGACACCAGCAGCGCAACGAAGATTCAAAACACTAGCTATGGATCTGGTGGGGCCCCTGCCAGTGACAAGCGAAGACTACCAATCGATCTACATCGTAGAGGGCATTGCGACCAAGTGGGTTGAGATTTTCGCACTCGCAAGCGCCACTGCAGATGTCTGTGCACAGATTCTCATCGACGAAGTGATCTTGCGTTACGGAACACCGAGACGTGCAATCTCTGATAATGGCACACAGTTCGTTGAGGCTGTTATGCAGCAGGTATCTTTCTGCTTGGGATTTGGTCAGAAATTAGTACCCGCGTACCATCCAGTGGCAAACCCGGTAGAACGCAAAAGCCGAGATTTGAAGACCCAATTGGCCATATTGGTTCAACGCGATCAGACAAATTGGGCTAAGAACCTTCCAGCAATCAGGTACGCGATGAACACGAGCTACATTCAAACAACTGGACATACACCTGCCTATCTAACCTTTAGCCGCGAACTTCGATCTGGAGACAATGTTCAGAGGGATCTCCGAGCAAACATCCTAGGAGAGAATTTTGTGTCTGAAGTCACACCTTATATACTTCAAGGATTGCAGACGTCATGAAGAACGTTCTTGAGGTGCACGAAGCAGAGCAGGACCGGATGAAGAAGTATGCAGAAGAGCATAGAAGACCAGCTCCAGTCTATCAAGAAGGTGACCTTGTTTTGGTAGTCGGCCACGTCATGAGCAAAGCAGCCGACGGAGTCTTAAAGAAACTGGCACCGAAAAGGGACGGTCCATACCTTTGGCAACTTACCACACCAAAGACTTGATTCCTTATCAAACATCTAAGGAACAGGACTTGCCCGAGCCCGCCGTCGCCAACAACTAGTTCACTGGATCTTATACGAGGACGTTTCTTCGATCCAAAAGGGGAGACTGTAACGCGGAAATCCTAAAGCTCCCCTTATCAAGGAAGGCCCCCATACGATCCAGGGTCTACCCCCATCACTACGAAGAGCGCTTCGCGCCTGAGACTACAATGTGGAATCAGTCAATGCACAACCACTGACGCGTGTGATTTGGTCTGATTTAAATTCAGTGTCTGACCCAATTTGATTTCACTTAATTCTTTTGACTGTATAGCTTCACTTTGTACTGTAAACTTTTGGTCTTAAATAAAACCCCCATTTGTATAAATAAACCCTGGTGTTATACCACTCATTATTCATAAGACCAAGCGAGGAACAATTACATATATATATACAAAAGTTTCTCATAAGGACAACCGCAGGATTTCGCTGGGAGCGGGTGCTAATCTGAAAAATTGCACCCACTCCAAGCGAAATCGCGGTAAAATTTCAGCTGTAACCACGTCTCACGACCGCCGTGAGATAGGTGGTTACAGTCTGCGACGAATTCAATACGACGCTCCGGCAAAAGTCTCGTGTACCCAGAGGGCACGAAGCGATCCAAGGACGACCGCCTTCTGCATTCTCCCCGCAAGTGTCTCAGCTATTTGTTGACACACAGGGATGCTTTTCAGGCTTGACATGCCAAAATGAAACCCTAGGTGCCCGACTTCAATCCGGGTGATTTAAGGAAAGGATACGTTAGCTCATACGACATCGACTGATCTTCCACATTTCTGTGGAAGATGCCGTACATCCTCTTGTCGACGAGCTGTTCGCGGAAGTTTTTCTCCTGTGCTTTCTTAATCTGGGCCTTCAGAAGTGAGTATTCAAGATGAATAAGATTTGATGCATTTTGCTCACCCCTGATATTGAAGTCAAGGCCGAGTGTTTCAGCAGCCTCCTTCGCTGCTTTGTACAGAAACGCCCCTTTGCCCACTTCTTCGTATTTCCTGACCATTTTAAGAAGAGGGTCTTGTCCATTTGCGACTATATGTGCTGTACCCAGAATAATCCTGTTGTGAAGACATTCAAGATTTAGTATTCCGCAACCACCTAGGCGGCGTGAGATGTGAAGTCGCGGAACAGAAGACTTAAAGTGCATGCTTTTGTTCATGTGCAAAACCTTTCGCGTCCCGATATCAAGGGATCTAAGCTCGTCCTTCGTCCATGCAACCACTCCAAATGAATAGAGTACTACCGGGACAGCAAGCATGTTCGTTGCAGATACTTTGTTCCTCGCAGACAGTTCGGAAGACCAAATCTGGCGGATGAGACGTTTGTATCTGCTTCGGAAAGTATCCTTTAAGCGGCTCTGTGGCACGCCCAGGTATGTATAGGTCTCTCCAGTGCCAAGGTGTCGTATAGGGCTTCTGTCGACGAGCTCAGGGTCTTCGGGAATGCCATTTGATTCCGTCTTGATTGACTCCCGCAACTCTAGGGTAGTCGGCATTGTTGTCCGACCCATTGTCGGGAGCCCTGCGCGTTCCATTGCCCGGTATACAAGAGTCACCGTTTAAGACACCTCACCCAGGTGCCATTCAGCTTTTGGCACGGTTGTTACGCCTTCACTTAGGGGTTATTCCTTCGGGACCATCCCTGGACAATTGTTACTGCTTATTAATTATTGTAACCATATTCAACAGAAACCCTTGGTATAGGGTCCCTCGACCCGCAACCCGAGGACGCGTTCGGTGGCTTTGTCATAGGCCCTTCGGTTCAATTCCCAAGGAATCAAAACCGAATATATATATATATATAATTAAAAAAAAAAAGTTAAACAACCACCGCAGGGTCCTACTAAGAGCAACTGCCATCCAAAAAATGTCAATAGCCCCCAGTAGCACCGCGGTAAATCACACCCACGGCCACGTCTCACAACCGTGAGATGGGTGGTCATAGGGAACGACAAAATCACAACGACAGGCCGGCGACACCTTCGTGTGTCTTAAGGACACGAAGCGACCCAAGGATGACAGCTTTCTGCATCCATCTCGCAAGTACCTTGGCATATTTTTGGCACGCGGGTATGGCTTTAAGGTTACGTACCAGTGATAGTTTCGCACCTCCGAGAGCACCTATCACAAGGACAATTACTTGTACCGAATATTTTGGGTACAGTCGTTGTAGCTCTCTTTTAAGGTCTTGATACCTCTCCTCTTTTTCTTTCTCCTTTGCAGTGATGTTGTATTCGGACGGAGCCGAGAATTCGATCACGAATATAGTTCGTTTCTCGAAGTCTTGGAGAACAATGTCAGGCCTCGAGTGCGCAACAAAGACTGCTGCCCGAAAATCGTAGTTCCAGAAAATTTGGCACTTCTCGTTTCGGACAATCGACTCTATCTCCCTTGGACCGTTCGGCAGGGCAGGGTCGCGGCGAACACCGTAAGAGCGACAAAGATGGTAATAAAGCACTCTTAGGGCCGCATTATGTCTATAGATATACATCGTTCCCGTGTGGGTCGGACACCCTGATAGTATGTGTTCTAGGTACTCAGCGTGTGCATGACACGTTCTGCACCTATCACTGGGAACTTCTTGACATAAAATGCGCTCACGGTATGCTAAGGTGGAAATGACACCGTCCTGACATGCGAAAATAAAACCCTCTGTACCTGAATTAAGCCCTGATGATTTGAGGAAAGCAAAAGTTTGCTCCTTCGACAAGGACTGTTTTTCTACATTTCTGTGAAAGTTTCCGTGCATTTTCTTGTCGAGTAGCTCTTGGTGAAAATTTTCAACCTCTGCTTTCTTCACTTTGGTTCTTAGAAGTGAAGCATCTAGATGAATTAATGCACTCTCCTCACTTCTGATGTTAAAATTCAGGCCAAGGGTCTCGGCCGCTTGCTCCGCGGCTTTGTAAAGAAACGCTCCTTCGCCAATCATCTCGTGGTTCCTGACCATCTTTAGGAGAGGATCTCTGCCATTCGCAAAGATGTAAGCTGTACTTAGAACAATCCGGTTATGAAGACACTGGAGATTCAGAAGTCCGCGTCCGCCTTGACGGCGTGAAATATATAATCGCGGAACTGACGAATTGATATGCAAGCTTTTATGCATATGCATGATCTTACGTGTAATGACATCAAGGGCCTTAAGCTCGTTCTTCGTCCATTGAACTACCCCAAACGAGTAGAGTAGAACCGGGACGGCAAGCATGTTAGTCGCCTTGTTCAACGCCGACAGATTGGAAGACCAAATCTGTCGAAGAAGATGCTTGTATCTGCTTCGGAGAGATTTCTTCACTGATGTTACGTCCTGAATGCGCTTTTGAGGCACGCCCAGGTATGTATAGAACCCTCCCGTATTAAGATGTCTGATAACACTTATATCCACAAGCTCAGGGTCCTTAGGAACGCCAGTAATCTTTCCTTTCTTCAGATGAATTTTGGCACACTTGTCCAAGCCAAAGTCCATCCCAATCTCTCCTGTGTAGTTCTTGACAATATTTATAGCAGTTTGAAGTTTGCTTTTACCAGAGGCATAGATCTTCAGGTCATCCATATAAAATACATGAGTGACCTTATGCTCGCGCTGATTAGTGTCGCCACAGAGGTTGCCAGGATAATTTCGTAGTGCGAGAGATAAAGGCACAAGTGTGATGCAAAAAAGCAAAGGACTCATGGTATCGCCTTGAAAGACGCCCCTCTGGAAGGTGACGTTGTTCGTTATCACACGATAATTTCTAGATGAGATAGTAAATCTAGTTTTCCAAAGAGGCATCAATCTCTCTATGCATCTCACTATGTGTGGATGTACCTTTAAGATTTCCAACAGACAGATGATAAGTCTATGAGAGGTTGAATCGAAAGCTTTCCAGTAGTCAATCCAGGCCATTGACAGGATGCGCTGATGGGCTGCAGCGTCTTTACAGACACACCTGTCAATTAGCCATACAGGCTCAATTCGCCGAACAATCCTGTTGTTGAGGACAGCTGTAAAGATCTTATACAGCGTGTTCAAACAAGTTATTGGCCTGTAATTCTCTGGGTTGGACAAGTTGCCTTTTTTTGGCAGAAGTATAGTGCGCCCTAACACCAGCCACTGCGGAATGGGCGTCTCTGACTTTAGATATGAGGTGAATATGCGGGCCAAATGTTGTTGTGTAAAAGTAAACTTCTTCCACCAAAAGTTCTTGATACAATCTGGTCCAGCAGCGGAAAAGTTCTTCGTGCATCTAAGTGCTTTTTTCACCGCTTCGGCAGTGATTGATGGACATTCCTCCTCAGATTTTATGAGATTGTCGCAAAACTCCTTGAAGCGGATGATATTGTCAGTATCTTCTTTCAACTCTGGTGTTTTCGGGATCTTGTACACCTCTCTCCAAAAAGTCTCTACCTCCTTGGGCTTGGGTGGATTTTTTACAGAAACAGGTAGATCGCTGAAGAGGCGCGATGGGTCAGCGAGAAACTGTTGATTCTCCCTGATCCATCTCTCCCTCTTCTGTATTCTCCTCCTTGCGTCAGATAACAGCCATATTTTGTCAACAATATGCTGCTTGATTGTCAGCAGCTTTGACTTGTTCATTGTGTGATTCAAGTTCCGCAGTTCTTGGGCGAACTTTCTAACCCTTTCCGTGAACGGTCTACCAGATGTTATGTAGTCAATCACACACTGAACATGGGACGCATTCTGTCTTGCCCATCCAATCTTCTTGTTCAGTTGATGCAAGCGTCTTTTGGTCTTTTGATCCATCGTTGGTTTCAGCCTTCGATTTGAATCAGCTAAAGCTCTCGCAGCACCATAAACTGAGCAATTGATGGTCCAGAGGTCGGACTCTTGCGAGATATCTCCACGAAGGAAGGCATCCATTTCAGCCAGATCTTGGGGCTTAGGAGGAACTTGCATGTTAATGTTCCTTCTTGTCATGAAATTGCGATCATCTCTCAGAAGGTGCCTGCTTTCTGCGGTTGGTCTCAATGTCGCTTCCTTATCTTCGTCTGCAGCTTGATAAAGCAGCGGTTGGTGAAGCGCTCCGCGTACATATCCATTTTTCCGGATTTAGTCGGCTTGATTTCGCAAAGACTGATGCGAAACGTGCTGAAGCTCTGGGTGTTTCTGGCACCACAGAGTGTGCATACGCGCCATAAAGCCTCCGCGAACAGGGATAATGCTGGCATCGTAGCAGTCTAGCACGTCATCCCTGAGTCGATCCGTCCACTCAATGTGAGCGTTTCGCCGGTTCGTCGTCGTGTTTCTATCTAAATTATTTTCAGCACCCCGAACTCTAGGCTGATCGGCATTGTTTGCCGACCTATTGTCGGGTACTTTGCGCGTTCGATTGTCTTGAACCGCATCTACAACATTTTGGTGTTTTGGTGGTTTCATTGTTTTTCCCACGAGCAGCTAGGGAAAGGGTTAGTCCATCCTTGTAGAGCCCCACGTGCAAGGATAAGGCTGATACTCTGAGAGGTCGCCCGGTATCCCAGAGTCGCCGTTTGAGACACCTCACCCAGGTGCCATTCAGCTTTCGGCACGGTTGTTACGCCTTCGCTTAGGAGTTATTCCTTTGGGACCATCCCTGGACAATTGTCCGCGACTAATTATTAATTAATCGAAACTTATTAAAGGAATCGAGACCGAAAACCGAACCGAATATATATATATCACTGGCGCAGTACTGGTCCAGTACAGATTGCCGGAGTCCCAGTACTGGCTGGTAATGCTCCGCAATACTAGTACTGGTCACCAGTACTGGTTCTGTACTGGCAAACCGCTGGCGTACGAAACTGCCGGAATTCATTTAAAAATGATAAAAAATCATTCAATTGTTTTTAGGACCATCCATTCACCATCATACGACTGTATATCGTCCGAATATTATTTATAATTACAAAAGTGTAAATTTCAAACTTTGTGTTTAATTTTAACACCCACTATTGCTATACTCTAAAGATATAACAAAAAAGGGATTTAAAAAATAAATAATAATCAATTGCGAGTATTTTGTCTATAAATCTTAGTGGTCCTGCTTAGAATGAATACATATATTACATTTTTAAACATTATATT
>CAKNYM010033976.1:0-26753 GCA_932195095.1 Andricus curvator
TTTTTTTTTTAGGAATTTTTTTTTCAAATTAGAATAGGAGCATTTTATGGTGGTTGTCCAAATTTGGTCGTTGGATTCTTGTTTTCATTTTCAGGAATTCTATACATTAACTTGAGTATTAGACGTTAAATAGGATTTTTAATTTGATTTTAATCTAATTAAAAATTCTTAAACTGGATAAAAAAAATAATCCTGTTCTCAACATCACCATCAATTGCAAAATAAAATCTAAATGATTTTCTCGTTTTGTGAATGACCTCTATTAATTCTAGTATTTTGTTAGATACAAATCAATACTGATTGAATCTAAAAAGAATTTGGAATCCAGGAGCGAAGTACCCACCCCCAAATAGCAATTCAATTGATCTTGTCCGTTTCTGTCAGACAATTCATCTTGCTCCTTCCGGCGCGTCTGGACGTGCGTCTAAGTTCTAAGTTGGACGCTGGTTCCTGCGTCTCTTGGTCCGCCGCGACGCTTCGCTGCCGCGATTCCATCCGTCGCAACGGAAAAAAGGGACAGCTGTCCAGTCGACCGCCAAACTACCCATTAATTACGGACCTGGACCCACTTACACTATCTCACTTGTTTGTATTTTTCGTGTCCCCAATCCTTCGTCCGTCGTGAATAAAAATTGTTCTGCCAAACCACAAGGCGCTCACCATCTTCCGCCCCGTTTTTACTAATTGAATTTAATGGAGCGATGACCGACCAGCGACCAAAGTGCTTCAAGATAGAAGGTTACACAAAATCGTCAATTAAATTGTATTACATAGATAGATGAATATCTTACAAAAGGCCAGTTTGAGGCAGTTCGAAAACTACGTCACGCTACCGACTAAACTCGGGATGATGGTTTTCTGCAGTTTTCCTGTCCCCTGACAAACGACCAGGCAAATGTGAGCATTTCGTTATCAGGATGAATTTTCAACCAAGAAAGATGATTGCTCAACCAAATAATTAAATTTTCAACCAAGAACTTTTGTACCAAAAAATATGAATTTTCAATCCAGAGGGACGAATTTTCTATCCAAGAAGACAATTTTTCAATGAAACCGTTGACTTTTCAACCGAAAGGATGCTTTAAACTAAATTATTTAACTTTCAACAAAGCAGATTAATTTTCAACCAAATAGTTGCATTTTTAACCAAAAACATGGATTTTTAAACAAGGATATCAATTTTCCACCAAAAATACGAATTTTCAAATAAATATTTTGATAATTGCTGGGGGATCTTCTACCAAAAAAGATTAATTTTTAATAAAAAATGTTTCTACATTTTCAATTTCAAAAATTAATTTTGTATCCCAAAAAGACGAATTTTCAACAAAATAGTTGGATCTTCAACCAAAAAGACGAATTTACAAACTAAACAGTTGATTTTTCAATCAAAGGTATACTTTTTAACTAAATTGTTTAATTTTCAATAAAGCAGATTAATTTTCAACCGAAAACATGAATTTTTAGCCAGGTAAATTAATTTTCTACCAATAAGACGAATGTTGAACAAAGTACATAAATTATTAACTAAGTAGTTTTAATTTTTTACTAAAAAAGATGCATTCGTAATAAAAAATGTAACTAAATTTTCGAGAGTGATCTAGGTAATTTCAGAGTAATTTACATAAGTAATCGAAATAGTTTACAATTATTTTATTGAAAATTTGTTGTTTTTTATTGAAAATAAATTTTTTGAACTACAAATTTAATCGTTTCATTTTCTATTGTGATTTTTTCTTTTATTGTAAATTAATCTTTTTGGTGGAAAATTAATCTTCTTGGTTGAACTACATTATCAAATATTTATTTTTTGGTTGGAAATGCATCATTCTAATTGAACATATACCTTTTTGGCTAGAAAATTTGTTTTTTTTTTGGGTAAAAATTCATTTTTTTAAATGAAAATGTAACTATTACATTTTTTATTACTACGAAAAAAGATAAATTTTCATTTTTAAAGGACAAATTTCCTGTCGAAACAGACGAATGTTAAACAAAAGAGTGGAATTTTCGATCAATGAATTTTCAATCCAAAAGATGCATTTTTAACAAAACCGTTGAATTTTCGAACCTAATAGTGGAATTCTCAACAAAAAAATTGATTTTTCAACTAACTGATTTAATTGTTAACCAAAAAAGATAAATTATCAATAAAAAAATATGCATTTTTAACAAAGCCATTGAATTTTCGAACATAATAGTGGAATTCTCAACAAAAAAATTAAACTTTCAACAAAATAGTTGAATTTTTACCCACATAGTTGAATTTTCGACCTGTGAAGAAGAATTTTCAAGAAAATAATTGAATTTTTAAAAAAGAATTAAGTTTCCAACAAATAGTGGAATTTGATAACTCTACAATAATGAATCTTGAAAAAAGTGAATTTTTAATAAAGAGATTCCACTTTCAACCAAGTATAATCAAATTTTCAATAAAAAATTATTCATTCTTAAAAAAAAATTCTACAAAAAAAGATTTTAATTTAAACCCAAAATCTGTTGAATTGGACCAAAAAGACGATTTAGAAAAAAAAGAGTAGTATTGTCAACTAGAAAAGGTTTTTCTGTCAAGAAAAAAAAATGTTAACCAAATTGTGGAATTTTTAATCTAAAAATGTGATTTCTCTAGAAAACAGTTGAATTTTGAACATAAAAATATTGATATTATGAATTTTCAACCAAAAAGTTCATTTTCAAACAGAAAAAAATAAATTTTCAACAAAATAGTTAAATTGTTAACCAAATAGATGGATCATCAATTAATAAAATTAATTTTCAACAAAGTAGTTCAACGTTCAATCAAGTAGTTGAATTTTCAATGAAGAAAATTAATTTTCTACCAAAGAAGATGAATTTAAAATTAAACAAAAAGTATAAATACTCAAATAAAAATTAAATTTAACTTTTAACTAAAAACAATCAATTTTCAGTCAGAAATAGATTAAATAAATTTTCAATTATTAAAATCAATTTTTAACTAAACAAACGAATTTCCAACAAAATAGTGAAATCTGCAACCAAACAGTAACATTTTTAACCAAAATAGATTACTTCTGAACCCAAAAGTTGAAAGACTTTTCAATTAAAAATAATTAATTGAAGTTTTGGAGGTTTGAGCGCGCTCGAGGCGCGCAGTGTTGGGTCTCGCGCTTCGCGTTCGAAAATATATTTATCTCGCGCTCCGCGCTCAGTCTTTGTATTTCCCCCACATTTGAGAGCAGGCCTTTTAAAATTAAAGGTCAAAGCATCGACAACTGGAATCTCGTGATTGTGAATTCTCTGTTGTTAAAGCTCCTTCGGCTTTAACGAACTATTATATCAAATTATATCAATTTATAATTCTATTATCAAGTCATATTTATTTTTGCACCTCGTCCTGGGACTGTTTATACAGATATTGCAAAAGAAAGTACAAATTTTATTTCTAATGATTACTTTAATATTTGTTTTTTATTTTGCATTAAATTTTATTCTCAGCTACCGTGAACAATGTATATTATTACAATTCATAATATGCATTGGTATTAAAACAGAAGTATGTTCATTGTCTTGTTTTTATAATTGAAAAAATGGCCATGCTATCAAAAAAAATTTGTTAATAAACATTTTATTGCAACTTGTGTCGTTTTTTCATCAATTTAATTTGTTCATTTTCAATGATATTGTTTAGGATTTTACCTTAAAATGCGTATTCTAGCGTACGGTGGTTCTAAGCAAATCAGTTGATATAATTTAGGCAAAAAATATTGTTATATAAAATGTTATTGCAGCTTGTGTCCTTTTTCCAAAAAGTTAATTTTTTTATTTTTGATCTTACTTTTTACGATTAAAAGATAATCTACTGGTCCTATCTAAAAATTAATAATAACAAATTTGTAGATCCTTTTTGGGTGAACAACTTTTGTCTGTGAATTTTTTTTCTACATTGTGTTGTTTTTCAAGAAAAAATATTTTCTTTACTTTGAATGTTATTTTTTACGATTAAAACAAAAACTAGGCGTCCTATCAAAAAATTGTTGATGACAAATTTGGATGAGTTTTCACTCTTTCTCGGAAGAGTACCTTTTTGCTATACATTTTTTTTACAGCTTATGTCGTTTGTCCAAAAATATATTTATTTTTATTTTTAATATAGTTTTTTATTTTTAATATGGTTTTTTACGAATGAAAGAAACACTACGTATGCTAACAAAAAATGATTAATGACAAATATGTAGTTCTCTTTTAATTGAACAACTTTTGTCTCCTTATTTTTTTTTCGTAGCTTGTGTCGTTTGTCCGAAAATTTAATTTTTATTTTTAATGTTATTTTTTACGATTAAAACAAAAACTACGCATCCTATCAAGGAATGATTTATACCAAATTTGTAGATCTTTTTGGGTTAACAATTTTTGATTTTACATTTTTTTTCGTATCTTGCATAATTTATCTGCAAAATGAAATTTTTTATTTTTCATTATTTTTTGTGCGATCAAAATTTGAATTTTCGATATTTCAAGAAAATTCAAAAAGTTCTTATGATAATCTTGTAGGGCTTGCAAAACGCAACATTTTTTTTCTGACTTTTTTTTGTATCGTTCGTTGTTTGGCTTAAAATGTTAATTTTCGTTTTTTTTTTGGATTTTAAAAATGCTAATTGTCCCAAAACTTGTTTATATTGTTAAAATTGTTTGAATAGAAACAAGACTTTAAAACCAAATTCATTGTTGTTTGTAGCTATTATACCTATTATAACTATTGTAACTACTATTACCTACACAATTTGTAGTTAGAACATAGAGCCATTTAAAAATTTTTTTAATTAGAAATTGATTATATTCAAAAAGGATTCATTACATATTTACATAGAATACGTATTATACTAACCAATAATTTTACATGTCTAGCGGTTTTTTAAACATGAATTGCCAAAGAAATTTGTCCTTGTTTTTTGGGCTAATGATTAAAAACAATATCAATATATTTCTTCCTTTTGAAGTAAGATTAAAAATTCACTGATATTTTCTGCATTGTTTCGGTAACTCAGAATGAATATTCAGTGAAAAGTTTTTTTTTAGTTATTATTTTCCGAAATATATGAAATAAACACACAATCGTCAATTCAATTGTATTACATAAATATCTACAATCTGCCAGTTTGAGGCCGTCCAAAAACTACGTCACGCTACAGGCTGAACTCGGGATGATGGTTTTCTGCAGTTTTCCTCTCCCCTGGCCAAACATCCAGGCAAACGCGAGTGCTTCTAATCATACGCAGTGAAGTCTGAAAGGAAAATAATGATAAAATAATACTTCACACTGTTTTGAACATTTGAACATTTTCTACCCTTCCCTTTTTCGTCACAAATCATCACAGAAAGCTGCATCCTTCAAGGGTGGCATCATCAGGATAAATTTTCAACCAAGGAAAATGATTTTTCAACCAATTAGTTGAATTTTCAAAAAACAGAAAAATTTATTTTAGACCAAATAGTTACATTTATAAGCATAAAGTTGAACTTTTAAGCAAAAAGAAAACAACGAATTTTCAACAAAATAGTTACATTTCAAACAAATAGGTACATCTTTAAAAGAAAATTTTTTTAAAATACCATGAATATTTACCAAGAAGATGAATTTAAAAAAATGGTTGAATTCTCGGAAAAAGACTTTTGAACAAAATCGTTGAATTTCCAACAAAAGAGTTGAATTTTCAACAAAAACGAAATTAATTATCAACCAAACAGTTGCATTAACATCTAAATAGTTAAAATTTAAGCAAAATTGACCAATTTTCAACAAAATACATTAATTTGCAACGAAATGGTCTTATTTTCAAACCAAAAAAGATTAAACTGAATAGTTTGATGAACTTAATAGTTGAATTTTCGATCCAAGAGGACGAATTTTCTATCCAAACAGATGAATTTTGAACCTAATAGTTAAATACCCAGGCGGAAATATTATATATAGTGTGAAGTATTATACATAATATTCATTTGTTTTATATAAAAAATGTATAAAACAAATGAATATTATATATAATACTTCACACTATATATAAACTATATATAATATTTCCGCCTGGGTATTCGACCAAAAAGATGACCTTTTAGTCAAATAGTTGAATTTTCAACAAAGTAATTAAATTTTCTACCAAATAATAAAATTTCTAACCGTAGTGATGAGTTTTCAATCCAAACATATGAATTTTTACAAAGTAGTTGAATTTTTGAACAAAATAGTAGAATTTTCAACAAAATAATTACATTTTTTAACTATATAGTTCAATTTTTAACTAGAATTATGAATCTTAAAAAAACATGAATTTTTACAAAAGAAATTCCACTTTCAACCAAGTCGTTAAATTTTCAATCAAAAATTATAATAATTCTTCACGAAAAATGTATTAGTAGATGCTTCAACAAGAAAAGATTTTCATTTTAAACCAAAAAAAGTTGAATTAGACCAAAAAGACGAATTTTCAACAAATGAGTTGAATCTCTAATCAGGACAGATTTTTTAGTCAGGAGAAAAAAAAACAACCAAATTGTGGAATTTTCAAACCAAAAAGGCGATTTCACTAGAAAATAGTCGAATTTTCAACCAAATTTTTAATCATTTAGTTGAATCTTCAATCTATAAAGACGGAGATTCGCCAAATAGTAGAATTTTTAACAAAATAGTTGAAGTTTTTAACAAAATAATTCAAATTTGGAAAAATAGTTGATTTTTCAGCTACATTTTAATGAACCTTAACAAAAAAAAAAAGATTTTTTAACAAAGAAATTCCACTTCCAACCAAGTAGTTATATTTCGGAACAAAAAATGATTAGCTCTTAATGAAAAATGGAATAAGTGATATTTCAATAAGAAAAGATTTTAATGTGAAACCAGAAACAGTCGAATTGAACCAAAAGACGAATTTTAAACCAAATTGTTGAATTTCTAACTAAAAACTATCAATGTTCAACCAAAAATGGAATATTTTAATTGCCAGTTAAAAAATTTATTTTCTACCAAAAAAAACGAATTTTCAACAAAATATTCAAATTTTTAACCAGAAACATGGATCTTTAACTTATAAAATAATGTATAACGAAATATATTAATTTTCAGCTAAATAGTTGAATTTTTATACTAGATTAACTTTCCACCAAAAACGACGAATTTACAACAAAATATATGAATTTTCAACTAAAAACAATTAGTTTCCAATTAAGAATGGAAGATTTAAATTTTCAGTTAAAAAAGTTGATTAAAAAAAAAATTCAAGAGAATAGTTTAATTTTATACCAATAAAATTAATTTTTTAAAAAGTAGTTTAAATTTCAAATAAGAAGTGAAATTTTCAACTAAAAAGGATGAATTCCCAATGAAAATTTCAACAATTTAACTCTCAACTAAAAACGATCAATTTTCAGCCAGAAAAAATTCAATAAATTTGTCGTTAAAAAAATGATTTTTTAATCAAAGAAACAAATTATTAACTAAATAATTTAATCTTCAACCAGATAGTAAAATTTTTAACTAAAATAGATGAATTCTAAATCAAAAATTTGAGAGACTTTTCAATTTAAATTAATTTTACTGACCAAACGTGTTAAATGTCTAGTGGTTCTTTAAACATTAATTGCAAAAAAGATTTTCCCTATTTTTTGACTAAGAAGTCGGATGTCGGATATAATTGACTAAATTATTAAAATCGTTTATAAAGATTTTTTTATTGGCATTAGGGTCTTATGAGAAGTTACATATATAATTACCAAAATGCATTTTATAAACAAAATTTTCTGTTTTATAGGGAATTTTTTTCATAAAAATTTTTTTTAATACACAAAATACTATTATCTAATGAGAATTAGATGTTTATATAAACTTTTTAAACAATTTATTATTGTTTTTAGCAATTTTCTCTTAATATAGATAGAGTTAGAAACTCGCTGTTTTCCGAATTTTTCAACTTGTTAGCAACTTTTCAGTTAGAGCGAATCAATAATAAATTAAATTTAACATAAGTAATTGTTCAAACAATTTGTTATTATTAATCACAATATTCTCTTAGAATAATGCCAAAAAGTTGCAGTTTTTCTATAATTTTTTACTTTTTATCCACTTTTCAATTAGTGTGAGGTAATTATTAATGCAATTTGTCAAACTTAATTGTTCAAACAAATTATTATTGTTTATAATTACTTTCTCTCAGCTTGATGCTAGACAGTTGCGCTTTTTTCTGAAATCTCAAATTTTGCTTTGACTTTTTAGTTATGAACAAATAATAAATGAACTTTAACAAGAATCGTTTTTTAAATAGTATTACATTTTTTTCAAAGCAAATTATTTTTACTCTTTTGCTAATTTTTCAAAAATATTAATTTAAACAGAAAGGCTCCCTGAAGAAAGTTCGTTTTTATCGATGATAATATACATATACACAGATTATCAAGATCTAAATCAAATAATTAATTGATTATATCAATTTCACAAATGTTTTATTTCTGAAACATATATAGAGTATGGTTAGTAAATTTTATTAATTATTACCTCATTCCAAGTACAAATATAGAAAATATAGGAAAATTTTAAGGTTTTTTGCACCGCGAAATTTTAAAGTTGTTTAAAAAGTTCCTTGCCTATCCTAGAAAGTTGTAAAACTTTTAGGAATGGTAACAGGAACTGTGAAAATCTAAAGGAACACTTTTTGAAAGTAATAAAAAAATTATTTATAGATCCATAGGTCAATTTATTGTTCAGTATAGGACAATGGGAATTTTTCTCCAACTGCTAAATTTCAAAAGTTTCTAAAACATTCCTTGCTGGTCCTAGAAAGTTGTAAAACATTTATAAATGGGTACTAGAACGGTGTTAATTTGAAGAAACACTTTTTGAAAGAAAAAAAAATTAATTTTCAGATCTATAGGTCAATTTATTGTTCAAGATAGGAAAATTGAAAAAAAGAAGAAAAAAATAAAAGAAAGAAAGAAAAAAGAAAAAAAAAGAACTGGGTAAATCTGAAGAAACACTTTCACTAAGAAAAAAAGTTACAGATATATAGTGATTTATAGGCTATAATATAAGAAAATTGGAATTTTTCTCCCACCCTGAAATTTTTGAATTTCCTAAAACATTCCTCATCGGTCCCAGAAAGATTGAAAACTTCAGAAGTGGGAGTAGGAACTGCGTAAATATAAAAAAATACTTTTATGTTTGTAATTATTAAGTTTATTATATTTATATTTTTTATTAACTATATGTAACTTCTCATAAGACCCTAATCCTAATGCCAATAGAAAAATCTTCATAAACAAAGTTAAAATATAGACTGAGGCAGATTTGTTCTCGACCCTCCAAATATTAGACCAGTAATCCAAACTATTTAATATTTTAACTTTTGAACATCTAAACCTAATTAAGACCCTGGCAAAAAAAATAACATCATTTGCACAAAAATCTTTGAAGTTTGCAAATATTAGAACCAGATTTCAAAAACGTGCTTCCTTGACTGTAACGAAGTTTAAAATTTAACTGCTTCAGCAAATAACTTTATTGCTTCCAACATGTGGCTACTTGTACCAGTAATCCGAAAAATATGGTACTAAAATTTTTGACCCTGCTTCGTGGGAATATTATCCTTTACTTTGAGAATTTACGATTCTACACAATAGATGGGACGCGGGTCGTAATTTTTTTTTTTCTGCAAAAAGGGCAAGGGTCGTATTGCCATAAAACCAGTGGTGTAACTCTGTCGTGATTTGGGAAACACCGTTAACTGCAAAATGAACGAAGCCGAGAAAATCGACGAAAACTGTTCGAATCTTTATTCGCGTGTATCGCAAATTCTTATTCATTTTCTGCATTTTTTTGTTGTTCTTGACTAATTTGCATACGATATTTGCATTTTTGCAAGAAAAAAGGTTAAAAAATGTTGATTAATTATCTAAAATGCAGTTACCGGTGTTGATTGGGATGCTGAAATTCGAGAAAACGCCGTAACGGGCAGTTACGGCTCTCTTCGAATTACGGACCTCAGAATTAGGTTTGCCGTGATTTGAGAGAACGCCGCTCACGGCAAAAGAATATAATAACTAATAAGTGCAGTTACGGCGTTTCTCGAATCACAAACCTTTTTTCTCGAGGTTCGATGATTCCGGATAACGCCGTAAGCACTTACGGACCTCTCCGAAATCATGAAGGCTCGAAATCGCCGTCCAATAATTTTGTTAAAGTCCGTAACTGCCCGTTACGGCGTTTTCTCGAATTTTGACGTCCCGTATTTAGTCGTCTCTGATTTAGGCCTGCAGTTAACGGTCAGTTACGGCTCTCTCTCAAATTACAACTCGCCAATCTTTGCACTTCACGGTGTTTTCCAAAAATTATGCAATAATTATTTTTAAAGTCATTAACAATTTAAAAAAATTATTTTAATAATCAGGTGTATCTTTTTTTCACGATTCCAACGATATAAAAAATAAAACATTTTTCGATTTTTTGCAGTTAACGGTGTTTTTCCAAATCACGGCAGAACTGTAGTATAGTCCGGCGCGGCCCGGGGGGGTATATTAAGCATATAACTATTATTTTATATAAAAACTCATTTTTTATTAAAAAATATTTTTGGTTCGAAATTAATCTCGTTTGTTTAAAAATTCGATTATTTGGTTGAAAATTTAATTACTTTGCTAAAAATTTAATTATATCGTTGAAAATGCAACTGTGTTGTTAAAAAGTCATCTTTTCATTAAAAATTCAACTACTTGGTTAAAAATTCATTTGTTTAGTTGAAGATTCATCTCTTCGGTTAAAAATTTAACTATTTTGATGAAAATTCGTTTCATGTTTGGTTGAAAATAAATTGTTCAAACTGACAATTAAACTATTCTATTTTTGGTTGAAAGTTTACTTTTTTCAGTTGAAAATTTATATATTTGGCTGAAACATTATTATTTTTACTTAAAAGTTCAACTTTTTGGTTGAAAATTCATGGATTTTGTTGAAAATTTGTCTTTCTTGATAGAAATTTAATATTCTTGGTTGAAAATTTATTCTGTTTGGTTAAAAATTCAATTGTTTGGTTAGAATATCAAATGTTACATGCTTCGTTGAGAATTCAACTTTTTTGGTTGAAAAGTCGATTATTTGACTTAAAGTTGAACTACTTCGTAAAAAACTTATTTTTTTATTAAGGATTCATAATTATAGTTGAAAATTCAACTATTTCATTTTAAATGAACTTTTATGTTAACAATTCTATTTTTTTGTAGAAAATTACTTTTTTGGCTTGAAAATTCAAAAATTTTGTAGAAAATTAAACTATTTGATTCAGAATTACATTTTTGGCTGCAAAATAATATTTTTGGGTTGAAAATTCAACTTTTTTGTAGATAATTCGTCTTTTTTGCTTCAAAATTAAATCATTTTGTTGAAGATTCTCGTATTATGATTAAAATTCAAATTTATTGATAAAAATTTAATATTCTTCGTCAAAAATTTATCTTTTTGTTTAAAAATTTAACAACCTAGTTGAAAAATCATTTTTTTTTTTTTTGGTTGAAAATTACATTTTTTTGTTGAAAAATCATATTTTTGGGTTGAAAATTGAACTTTTTTGTAGATAATTCGTCTTTTTTGGTTTAAAAATAAATAAATTTGTTGAAGATTCTTGTATATTGATCAAAATTCAAATTTATTGATAAAAATTTAATATTCTTTGTCGAAAATTTATCTTTTTGGTTGAAAATTTAACAGCCTAGTTGAAAAATCATTTTTTTTTTAGAAATCATTTTCTCTATCTGAAAATTTAACTATTGCATGTTTGGTTGAAAATTTATCCTATATATTTATTGGATACGTTAAAAATTCGTCTTTTCTGATAGAACTTTAATCTTCTTGTTCGAAAATTCATCTTCTTGGTTGAAAATTCATTCGAGAATTCATTTTTTTTGGTTCAAAGTTATTTTTTTTTATCAGAATTTTTATCTGAAAATTTAACTATTCCATTTTTATTTGAAAATTTATCCTGTATATTGTGTAAGTTAAAAATACAACTATTTGGTATAAAATTAATGTATTTTGTTGAAAAGTTGTCTTTTTGGGTAGAAAATTAGTTTTTTTTGTTCAAAATTTAACTTTTTGGTTGAAAATTAAACTAGTTGGTGAAAAATTCATATATTTTGTAAAAAAAATCGTCTTTCTGGATAATAAATCATTCTTGTGTGTTAAAACTTCAACTTTTTGGTTGAGAATTCAACTATCTCGTTAAAAATTCATCTTCCTTGATCGAAAATGATCTTTTTTGTTAAAAAATCATCTCTTCCGATATAAAAGTCCACTTTTTTCTTAAACATTCGACTTTTTGCCTTAAAAACTTTACTCTTTTGTTCAAAATTCATCTTTCATGGTAGAAAAGTCATATTTTTTTGATTGAAAATGAACTTTTTTGATCAAAATTCAACTCTCTTCTAAAAAATTTGTCTGTTTGTCTTGAAAATTCAAATATTTGTTTGAATTTTAATCTTTTTTGTTTGAAAATTGGACCATTTGATTAAAAATTTATCTTTTTGTGCTGAAAATTTAACTATTTGGTTATAAATTCACCTATTTTGTTAAAAATCTAATTATTTTTGGAAAACTTAGCTATTTTGTTAAAGTCATCATGTTTGGTCGAAAATTCATCTTTTCTTATAGGAAAGTCATCATTTATTTATTTATTAATCAATTATTATTATTTATTATTAATTTATTATTATTCATTATTTATTTATCAATTTATCTTTCTTTGTTGAACAGTAACTTTTTTGGTTGAAAATTCAACTATTTTGTTGAATTTTTTTTATGGATGGCCCATAACTAGAAAAATTTTCCGTGTGATAAGAAAGTGGCTTGGCGCCGCCAGGCTTTCAAAAAAGTACCCTGGCGGCGCCAGGCCTCGACACCACCGCGGCATAAAACGGAAAACGTATTTGTAGATGGGCCTGAAAGGACATAAAAAATTATTTTTTTTCATTGAATCTTAAATTTCCTAAACCTAAATATAAAATGAGCGCAATTGAATTTTTGGAATCTAAAATAAAACATTTGTTATCCTTAATCTGAACAGAACATTAAGAAACTAATCGTGAATTTAAAATTCATTAAAAAACCGCAAAGGGAGAAGCAGCAATAATTTTCGAGGGTACCACTTTTTTTTAGGTCAACGCAAATGACAGGGCTGAGAAGGGAAGATGGTGAGATACGAAATTGACTTGAAAGTGGAAATGTAATTACTTTCGCGTGCAGCTAATATCAGGATGACAAGGATAGGTTGGCTATTCAATTTGATACGGTGTTAAAAGTTAAAAGTTCTCACTACATTTAATACAACAGTCCATGACTATTATCCATTATATTTTATTATGTCACAATTAGGGGCCATTCATAAACTACTTTAACAATTTTGAGCTATTTTTGGGGCCCCCCCCCCCCCCAATCGCCAAAAAAAACAATTGAACTTGCAACCAAATAGTTGAATTTTTAAGAAAAAAAAAATTTGATTCAAAAGAACGAATTTTCTATGCGAAAAGACGAATTTTGCACAAAACATAGGAATTTTTAACAAAATAATTAAATTTTCCACTCAAAAGTAGAATTTTTAACCAAAATAGAATAATCCTGAACATAAAATATAATAGACTTTTGATTTTTTACAAATTAACTTTCAGTCGCAAAAGATTAATTTTCAACCAAAAAATATGACTTTTCTACCAAGAGATGACTTTTTCAATGCAAAAGGACGAATTTCCTATTAAATATACAACAAAATAGAATTTTCAACCGAAAGAGATTAATTCTGAACCAAAAAATTAATAGGAGACATTTAAAATAAAAGGAATGAACTATAAAACATTTTTTTTGACTGATTATTAAATAATAATAATAATAATTATGAGACTTAGGCCTTCACCAAAACAACAATTTAGCTAGTAAGGGTGTACATCTAATTATTATTAAAAAGAATTAACTTTCAACAAAAAAATAAATAAATTTTGAATTAAATAGTAGAGGTTTTAACCAAAGGAGATAAATTCTGGACCAGAAATAAAATAGTAGACTTTTTCATTGAAATGAATTATGAGTTTTTCAATCCAAGAGGACCAATTTATTTACATGTATTTATTTTATTTGGAAATGAATTTCAATAAAATACCATGAAATTAATTTTTACTTCAATGATTTTGATTTGTACACGGCTTCGCATGGATACCCTCTCACGATGCAGAATAAATAATTCTGTAAAAAATTGAGCCTATTCTTCGAAAAATAGCCAAAATCTAAATTTTTTAATCGAAAATGTTTAAATAATTCATAATTCTTGTAAATTTACAAAACATAGTAGAGAGTCATCGGAAAGACAATCTTAGTTGACACCGCAAACAAATTGTTCTGAATGTGTTCATGAAAATTGTTTAAATAATTCATAATTATTGTACATTTTTAAAGTATCATACATAGGAAAGAGTTATTTGAAAAACACTTTCTATTTATTCCGTAAACAAATTGAGCCTACTCGTTGAAAAGTGGTCAAACTCTTAATTTGTTTATCAATATTGTTTAAACGATAATTAATTCTTCGGAATTTGCAGAGCATTATAGAAAAATGTCACTGGAATGATATTCTTAGCTAATTCTGTAAAAATTGAGCCTATTTGTTGAAAAATAGCCAAACTCTAAATTCTTCAATCGAAATTGTTTAAATAATTAACAATTTTTGTAAATTTACAAAACATAGTAAAGAGTCATCGAAAAGACAATCTTAGTTGACTCCGTAAACAAATTGTTCTGAATGTGCTCATGAAAATTGTTTAAATAATTAATAATTATTGTAAATTTTCAACGTATCATAGGAAAGAGGTATTTGAAAAACATTCTCTCTTGATTCCGTAAACAAATTGAGCCTATTTTTTAAAAAATAGCCAAACTCTTGATTTGCTTATCAAAATCGTTTAAATAAGGATTCATTCTTTGAAATTGGCAGAGCATTATCGCAAAAAGTCACTGGAAACATATTCTTACTTAATTCTATAAAAAATGGAGCCTTTTCGTTAAAAAATAGCCAAACTCTCCGTTTTTAAATTAAAATTGTTTAAATAATTAAAAATTATTGTAAATTTACAAAGCAACATAGATAACAGTCATCGAAAAGATATTCTTAGTTGAATTCGTAAGCAAAGTGAGCCTATTTGTTGAAAAACAGCCAAACTCTGAATATGTATATGAAAATTGTTAAAATAATTAACAATTATTGTAAATTTGCAAAGTAACATAGGAAAGACCAATTTCTAATTCATTTTTTTTTGTTTGGTTCTGGAAACCAAATGAGCCAATTCGTTAAAAATAATGATATTACAAATAATAATGCTTGTAAATTTACAAAGCAGCAGATAAAAAAGTCATCGGAAAGACATTCCTAGTTGACTCCGTAAACAAATTCTGCCAATTCCTTGAAAAATAGACAAACTTCGAATATGTTTAGGAAAATTGTTAAAATAATTACTAAATATTGTAAATTTTCAAAGTCTCATAGGAAAGAGGTATTTGAAAAATATTCTTTATTGATTCCGTAAACAAATTGAGCTTTTTTTTTTTAAATAGCCAAACTCTTGATTTGTTTATCAAAATTGTTTAAATAATGACTCATTCTTTGAAATTTGCAGAGCATTCTAGCAAAAAGTCACTGGAAAGATATTCTTACTTAATTCCATGAAAAATGGAGCCTATTCGTTAAAAAATAGCCAAACTCTCAGTTTTTTAATTAAAATTGTTTAAATAATTGAAAATTATTGTACATTCACGAAGCAACATAGATAACAGTCATCGGAAAGATATTCTTAGTTGAATTCGTAAACAAAGTGAGCCTATTTGTTGAAAAACAGACAAACTCTGAATATGTTTATGAAAATTGTTAAAATAATTAACAATTATTGTAAATTTGCGAAGTAACATGGGGAAGATTTATTTTTAATACATTCTTTTTGAGCCAATTCGTCAAAAATAATGATGTTACAAATAATAATGCTTGTAAATTTACAAACCAGCATATAAAATAGTCATCGAAAAGACATTCCTAGTTGACTCCGTAAACAAATTCTGCCTATTTCTTGAATAATAGACAAACTCTGAATATGTTTAGGAACATTGTTAAAATAATTAATAATTATTATATATTTACAAGCTATCGTAGAAACCAATTATTGGAAATACATTCTTTCTTGATACCCTAAACTAATTTATCCTATTCGTTCAAAAAAGGACAAGGTTCTTCTGAAAAGTTAAAAAAACTTGTAAAGTTGGTTTTTGAATGAAAAATTAACAAAATTTATTATAAAAAATCCAAACACGATGAAAAAATGAATGGTACTCAAAATTTCGAAAGTTTTAAACATTTTGAAATATAAATGAACTATGACTAAAACGTTAAATCGAAAACAAATCTTTCAAAATACGAATAAAATATTAAAAATGTTAATTGAAAGCCTTTTTTTTGAAAAATGGGTGAAAACAAACATCTCGAGTTCAAATAAACACAGATCACCCATCGTCGATAAGATCGCCTTATGGTTAAATAAGTAACGGTAACGATAACTAAACGACGAATACCAACTTTCGAAGATGGGACACTTTAATTTCGGACCAAAAAAGATAAATTTAACAAAATAGTGGAATTTTTGGCAAAATAATTAAGCTTTCAACTAAATAGTTGAATTTTTAACTAAATAGATGAATTTTTTAGGTGACAGTTGAAGTTTCAACCAGAAAAGTTGTATTTTTAACAAAAAGTTCATTTTTAACCAAAAAAGATTACTTTTCTACCAGAAAAAAAAAATTAATTCAAAGGAACGAATTTTCTATGCAAAAAGACGAATGTTGCACAAAACATATGAATTTTTAACAAAATAATGAAATTTTCAACTAAAAAGTAGAATTTTTAATCAAAATAGAATAATCCTGAACATAAAATATAATAAATTTTGGATTTTTTAAAAATTAACTTTCAGTCGCAAAAGATTAATTTTCAACCAAAAAATATGACTTTTCTTTTCTCTTTTTAACCAAAATAGAATAATCCTAAACATAAAATATAATAAATTTTGGATTTTTTAAAAATTAACTTTCAGTCGCAAAAGATTAATTTTCAACCGAAAAATATGAATTTCCTATGCAAAAAGACGAACGTTTTACAAAATTTTTGCATTTCTGAACAAAAAGATGACTTCTTAACAAAATAATTTAATCTTAAACAAAATAACTGAAGGTGCAACAAAATAGAATTTTTAACCGAAAGAGATCAATTCTGAACGAAAAAATTAATAGGAGACATTTCAAATAAAAGGAATTAACTATAAAACATTTTCTTTTGACTGGTTATTAAATAATTATAATAAGAATAATAATAATAAGACTGAGTTCTTCACCAAAACAACCATTTAGCTAGTAAAGGTTTACATCTAATTATTATTAAAAAAGAATTAACTTTAAACAAAAAAATGCATTTTCAATTAAAAAATGATTTTTTAATAAAATAGTTGAATTTTCAAAAAAATAAATAAATTTTGAATTAAATAGTAGAGTTTTTAACCAAAGGAGAGAAATTCTGCATCAGAAATAAAATAGTAGACTTTTTTATTGAAATGAATGATGAGTTTTTTAATCCAAAAGAACGAATTTTCAACCAAACACTTGAATTTTGGACCAAAAAAGATAAATTTAACAAAATAGTGGAATTTTCGGCAAAATAATTAAGCTTTCAACTAAATAGTTGAATTTTCAACTAAACAGACGAATTTTTTAGGTGACAGTTGAAGTTTTAACCAGAAAAGTTTCAATTTTAAGAAAAAAGTTCTTTTTTAACCAAACAAGATTACTTTTCTACCAGAAAAAAAATTAATTCAAAAGAACGAATTTTCTATGCGAAAAGACAAATGTTTAACAAACCATAAGAATTTTTACCAAAATAATTAAATTTTCAACTGAAAGGTAGAATTTTGAACCAAAATAGAATAATCCTGATCATAAAATATAATAGACTTTTGATTTTTTTTTAAATTAACTTTCAGTCGCAAAAGATTAATTTTCAACCAACAAAAAAATGACTTTTCTACCAAGAAATAACTTTTTCAATGCAAAAGGACGAATTCCCTATCCAAAAAGACGAATGTTTGACAAAATTTTTGCATTTTTGAACAAAAAGATGACTTCTGAACAAAATAACTTAATCTTTTACGAAATAATTAAATATACAACAAAATAGAATTTTTAACCGGAAGAGATTAATTCTGAACCAAAAAGTTAATAGGAGACATTTGAACCAAAAAAATGAATTTTAAACCAAAAAAGATGATTTTTTAATAAAATAGTTAAATTTTCAAAAAAATAAATAAATTTTCAATTAAATAAATAAATTTTTAATTAAATAGTAGAGTTTTTAACCAAAGGAAAGAAATTCTGGACCAAAAATAAAATAGTAGAATTTTTATTGAAATGAATGAGAGTTTTTCAATCCAAAAGAACGAATTTTCAACAAAACACTTGAATTTTGGACCAAAAAGGATAAATTTAACAAAATAGTGGAATTTTCGGCAAAATAATTAAGCTTTCAACCAAATAGTTGAGTTTTTAACTAAACAGATGAATTTGTAACCTACAAAGATGAATTTTCAACAAAATGCATACATTTTTAACTATACAATTGAATCCTCAACTAAATAGTTGAATTTTTTACAAAGAAAATTAATTTCCTACCCAAAAAGACGCATTTTCATCACAAGTTTTCAAGCTAAAAAATGTTTGTAGAAAATTCAAGTTAAAAGTTAAAGTTGAATTTTCAACTAAAAAAAGATAAATTTTCAAACCAAAATGGAACAGTGAAATTTTCAAATAAAAACGTTAATTCTCAAACAAACAAAAAACAATTTTTCAACAAAATAGTTAAATTTTCATCCAAAGAGATGAATTTTCCAAAAAGAGTTCAACGTTTAAAGAAATAGTTGAATTTTCAACTAGAAAAGACAAATTTATAACAAGAAAAATAAATAGTAAAATTTTCAGTTAAAAGAGCTAATTTTTAACCAAAAATGAAAGAAATTTGCAACATAATATTACAATTTTCAGACTAATAAATTAATTTTTACAACAAAATAAGACGAATTTTCCATGAAAAAGTTAATTTACAAGCAAATAGTTGAATTTTCAACTCAAATCATCAAACTTCAACAACAACAAAAACGAATATTCTACCTGAAAATAATAATTTTCAACAAAAAGGTTAATTTACAACTAGAATCTCCAACAACAACAAAAAATGTATTTTCTACCGATAATATGAATTTTCAACAGAAAAGTTAATTTACAACCAAATAGTTTAATTTTCAACTAAAATGATAAATCTTCAACAACAAAAAAAGAATTTTCGGCCCGAAAATATAAGTTTTCGACAAAAAGGTTAATTTATAACAAAATAGTTCCTTTTTCAACTGAAATGATGAAACTTTAACAAGAAAAATGAATTTTTAAGCAAAAGATATAAATTTTCAACAAAAAAATTAATTTACAACCAAATAGTTGAATTTTAAACTAAAACGATGAATCTTTAAGGAACAAAAAATGAATTTTTAAGCCAAAAATATTAATTTTCTACCAAAAAATTAATTTACACCCAAATAGTTTTATTTTAAAATGAAATGATAAATCTTTAACCAAAAATATTAATTTTCTACCAAAAAATTAATTTACAACCAAATAGTTTTATTTTTAAATGAAATGAATCTTTATCCAAAAAAATGAATTCCTCACAAATTATGTTAACTTTTACTCAAGTAGTTGAATTTTTAATAAAAAAAAGAATTCGACCAAAAAGACGAATTTAATCAAAGTTGAATCCTCAACCAAAACAGATTAATTTCGAACTAAAAAGTTGCATTTTTATCCAAAAAGGATGAATTTTCTATTTCAACATACAAAGAATGAACGAAATTTTAACCAAAGAGATGAACTTTTAACTTAAATGTTGAATCTTCGACAATAAAATTATTTGTTAACAAAAGAGTTCAAAATATAACCAAACAATTTAATTTTCAACCAAAAAGATGATTTTTGAAAGAAGATTAGTTTTCTACCAAAAAAGACGAGCTATCAACAACATACATTAATTTTTAACTATATAGTTGAATTTTTAATTAAAAAAGATACATTTTTAACCAAATAGTTGAATTTTTCAAATTAAAAAAATAAATTTTCTGCCAAATATTTGAATTTTAACTGAATGAGATAAAAATTTCCACCAAAATTGAAATGAATTTTCAACAAATTAAATCTTCAACCAAATAGTAGTATTTTTAAGCAACCAAAGGGTAGAAAAGATGAATTAAAAAAAAAGAAAAGAAAAATTTTGTTGTCAGTGCAGGAATATCGGCTTTCGTTCTAATAGTCAAACCAAATTGGCTTTTACTCCTAACTGTGAAAAAAAGTAATCTCTACAATTTTTATATTTCTTTTATTTCAAAATTATTATTTCATTTTTTATTTAATATTATTTATGTATTCATTATTATTTATATTTTATTTTTATTATATAATTTCATAAATTCCACTGGCAGCCCCCACCCCGACACCGTGTTACGTGGTCCAAAAGAATTATTTTTCTGATTTTTTAAAGTTTCACACCCCTAGTCACTCCCTTATTTTGTGTCTTTTGATGAAAAAAAATTTCTAATTTTTGTAGATTTAAAAAAAATGTTTAGGGGTAGGGTACCTTTAACGTACCCCAAATCCCCAAAGTGTTAAAAATTCAGTAAGTCCTTGAATTTTGAAAAGAATCGGAAAACTGTACAGCGATGATGTAAAACTACCATGTGTGCAACATAAAGCCTGAAAAAAAATTTAATTTAATTTACCCCCAGCTTTGCCAAAACTCACCCCTTAAGACACTCAAAAGTAATTTTTAAGTATCTTTTCTGAATTTTTTGGGAGTAAAATGAAAATTTAAGTGGCAAATTATATAAAAAATTGTATTATACAAATATGAAAAATGGTGCCCTTAAAATGAACATTTTTCCCCTTTTCACCCTTAATAATCCATAAAAAATTACATTTTCTTTCTTTAGAACTGATTATTAAAAATATTTAATATAAATTTCTTTATATTGAAAGAAAAAGTTTCACTTAAAAATTACTTTTTAATGTCTTCAGGGGTGAGTTTTAGCAAAGTTGAGGGTAAATTAAATCTTAAAAAAAAATGTCAGGCTTCATACTGCTCACATGGTAGTCTTACATCATCGTTGTAAAGTTTTAACGATTCTTTTCAAAATTGAAGGACTTACTGAATTTTTAACACTGTGGGGTTCTTTGAAGGCCATTCCGTACCTCTAAAATTTTTGTTTAAATCTCAAAAAATTAGAAAAATTTTTTTTCACAAAAAGACACAAAAAGAGGGGGTGAGACT
The DNA here is from genome assembly GCA_932195095.1 of Andricus curvator. Taxonomy (NCBI): domain Eukaryota; kingdom Metazoa; phylum Arthropoda; class Insecta; order Hymenoptera; family Cynipidae; genus Andricus; species Andricus curvator. Next base: position 21,453 of record CAKNYM010033976.1, read on the forward strand.
GTAAAAAATCAGAGAAATAATTTTTTCGACCACCCTAATATATACCACCCTTTTTGGACCACCCTATAATAGTTATATATTCTAATCTAAGTACACAATTATTACTATATCTTGATAGATAGATCACTTAGATTACTAGCTTTAATAACGAATTATTTCTCCAAATATAAAATTAATTTTGTTTAGGAACTTGGCGAACAAATTCTGTTTTCATATAACTACATTGTTGTCATTATCTAGCAAAAGAATAAAAGAAATAATTTGAGCAGTCAACAACCGATTATTCATATCAGTGACTTCCGCCTCTTGGTGAACAATGAACGATACCGTATTTGCTTACGATATAATTAAAATTACGATAATAACCATTGTAGCAATTTCTTATGGCGTCAAAACAAGGAATCTTTGATTATAGAACAAAATTAATTTTACTTTAGGAAATAAGAAAAATTATTGATTTATGCTGTATAAGCTATTTATATTGTATAAGCTGCGTCTAGTTCCAAATTTTCGGGACGACTAACAAGCTTATGCAAAATATTTAACAATCACTCAAAAAAATGTTTCTTTCAATGAAAAAAATTATTTCTTTGATATAGGGTTAAACAATTATTTCAGGGATTCAAACAAAAATTATTTGATTAAGACATACCATTTCTTAACGCAAAGAAATTTTATGCGAATTAAACGGCCAACCATAATGGCCAACGGCCATACCACGCTGAAAAACCCAGTTCTCGTCAGATCACTGAAGTTAAGCAGCGTTGGACGCGGTTAGTACTTGGATGGGTGACCATTCAAGAATACTGACATGAGTGCTGTTGGCACATCGTGGGTGTGGTGAGCCCACACTTGTAGTTATTTATAACTACAAGAAAAACCTAGAAACACTACCCGAATCGGGTAGTGTCACGCCTACCCTGAAAGGGAAATGGTTTAATGGTATAAAAAAAACAAAAAAAAAAAACAAATACTATCTTTGATATAGGGTCAAACAAATGTTTATTTTATTTACATAAACATTTTTCTGCGCGTATATTCATTTCGAATTTCTTCAAGGTTTTTATTTTATTCAAAATTATCCAATGTAAAACTGAAAACCTTGATATCCTTGATAGTTACGAAAATTTGAGTTAAAAGCGTTCGAAATAGGAAGCATTTGCAAACAAAAAATTTTGAATTGAAACTCCTCAAAATGGATTCAAATAAAAATTTAAGATTTTATAATTGGACAATGTGCAAATCAGAAACATTTCAAATATGCACAATGACAAATATTTATTTTCAGGCCCACAATCTCAAATTTTAGTACTAATAACTTAAAATGATAAATTAATGAATTTCTTAATTTAAAAATTGATTAATGTTACACTGAAAGCGGTAAAAATTGCATAATTTTGAATTTGAAGTACTTAAAGAATATGCGATATCGAACTTAGTGCCTTTAATATTGTATAATTCCAAAAACAAGTCTGTCAAAATCTAAAAATTACAAATTTCAAAATTTACTTTTAAAATGTTGAGAGTCTTAAATCAGGGCAATACAAATTTTTGCAATTCAAAACAAACATTAAAAAATGATACCCTTTCAAATTGGAAACGTTATTTGATAGTAATAAATTAAAAATGATATATATATCTTCAAAATGAACTTAACAGTTTTCAATTTGCAGCATTAAAAAAAATTTCAGAGTATAAGATTCAACTGTGAAAATTCAATCCCTTGCATTACCCCTTTCATAAGAATAGTATAGAAAATTCAGTATATATATAAATCTCTGAAGAATTTCCTATATAAAGGGCGATATTTCCCGATCTCGACACGATCCCGACTCGATCCTAGCCTCCAGTATCGGTTGTAGATCGAGTCGGTTTTAGCTCGACTCGACTTTGGCTCGGGAAGTACTGCCTGGTAAAACCGTTTATGGCTGGAGTGAAAATGCGGAAATTTATTTCCCCCATAGTGGAAGAGTTGTACTTTGGCTTAGTAGTAAATAATTTGAAACATCTAAATGCAACTATAGAACCTATTTTCAACCTGCATTCAATTTTAAATTCTTTTTTAATGAAAAAGAATCTTTTTTTAATATTTGGCAATATTTGACTGTTTATTAAAAAGGAGCGAATATAAAGCAGATTTTGAAAAGTGAACAATTACTAGCTGAATCATTTTAAATAGAATGCATTCGATTGAATAGTCAAAATTTCAGAGTGCTGTATCCTACATTTAAATTTTCAACTTTACAATTGTAATTTTTTCCTTTTTAAATAGTTAATTTGTGAAAAAGAGTGTTGTACTTCGATGTATAAATAATAATTACATAATTATTATTTTAAAGCGGTTTAAAATAGAAATTATTTGACGTCTAATGAAACAAGTCTCTGGTTTAAAAATATTTTTATTGTTAAATTTTTAATGTTTTTCACTTAAGATTTCTTCAAATGATATTATTAACAAATTTATTGATTCATTCTTCAATTTCGAGGATCACAAATGACGACGTGGATACATATTTGTTGAGCAGAAATCTTTGAGATGTTCTATTTATACAAGTTTTTTTTTAAATAGTAAAATTTTCTTCCAATGATATAAATTTTTAACCATTCAGTTGAACTTTTATTCGAACAGTTTAATTTTCAAACCAAATATGTACGATACATTTTCAGTAAAAACTTAAATAGTTGAATTTTCAATAAAAGATGAAATGGTCCGCTACGTCACAACCACACATCTGGCGAAGGAATATCGAAAACCCGACTCGTTCCCGAGTCGATATATTGCATTCCGAGCCGAAGTCGAGCCGAGAGAAACCCGATCACGGGTATCGAAAACCCGATCCCGACCCGAGAAAAAACCGACGCGATCCCGACACGATCACGAGAACGTATCGTATCGAACGGCACCACTAATTATTATAGAAAATCATCATAACAAAATTATTATAGAAATAAATAATGCCAAATATTAAAAGAATTGATGCAAAAAATAAAGAAACAAAACACGAATGATGGATTTATTTATTTAACGCAGGATTTCAAATTATTGTTAAGGTTTACACAAGATTCTACAAAGTTCAAGAAATTTTTACAAAATTCCAAAGAAGTTGAAAGATTTCAAATACGCCAATTGATTTTAAGAAATTTCAAGGAATTCCAGAGAATTTCCATGGATTTTAAGCGATTTCGTCGGATTTCATAAAACTTTCACGAGATTTAAAGATTTTCAAATATATCTATTAAAAGAATTTTACGGGATTTCCAAACATTTCAACTAATTTTAAGGGATGCTTTGGAAAATTAATAAAATGAAATTTCTAGGGATTCCTAGCGATTCCAAAGATTTAAAGAGATTTTAAGGTATTTCAAGAAATTTCAAAGATTTATAGGGATTTAAACTGTATTTCAGAAAAGTTTAATTTAATTCATATTCAAGGAAATTTATATGATTTATACTTATTTTTAAAGATTTTTACGATTTCCAATGATTTCAAAGGATTCCAAAGGATTTCAAGGTATTTTAAAATATTTCAAGGAATTTCACAAGATTAAAGGATTTTATTAGGTCTCCAAGTTATCAGTAAATAATAACTCACTAAGTTTGAAAATCACTGTCATATTTCAAACTTCACACTCTTTCCCCTGTTTCCCTCTTTTCCCCTATTCTCCTCTTTTCCCCTTTCTTAAAGAATTCTAATTTTTCCCTGTTTTTAAGAATTATTAAAACCCAAGGAGAAAATCCAACTATTGTGGGTTAAAGTTGATTTTTTTGTTAAAAAGACTATCATTTAATTTTTGTTTTGGAATTTATATCGTTTGATTGAAAACTCGATTATTTGGTTAAAGGTTTAATTATTTTGTTTGAATTGCAACTATTTTTTAAATATTCGTTTCATTTTTTGTTAAAAATTAAGTTTATTGACTGCAAATTTAATTTTTCCATATTTGGTGACAACTGATCTCTTTTAGTTGAAAATTGAAGTAACTGGTTGAAAATTCATGTATTTTGCTAATTGTTACAAATTCAACTGTTTTGTATATAGAAAATAAAAACATTTATTTGAAAAATGAACTATTTTGTCGAAAATTTATGTATTTTGTTGAAAATTTTCCTATTTAAGTAAAAAATTAATATTGTCTGTTAAAGATTCATCATTTTGGTTGAGGATTCAACTATTTTGTTAAAAATTCGTCTTCTTTAGTTAAATTTAGTTGGTTGAAAATTCCACTATTTTGTCCTAAATTAACTTTTTTTGTTAAATTCAACTGTTTTGTAGAAAATAAAACCATTTATTCAAAGATCGAACTATTTTGTATAGAAAATTGATGTACATTAGGGTGGTCCACAAATTTTTTTTCGAATAAGAAAAAAAAACGTTTTTGTAAGTCTTATTCAGAATCCTCAATATTATCTCAATCAAATTGAAACTCAACATTTCTCTTCACAATCAGCCATATAATACGAATAAAATATCACTTTTCAAAAACCAACGCCATAAGTCTGTTTTATAGGATCCCAAAGAAACCCCATAAGTGAAAAAATGGGTTTTGCGAGTTTTTGGCGCTAATTATGATTTTTTTGCGGTTTTTTTAATGCGAATTGTTTCTAATACATAAAATATGACTTTATACTGAAAATTAGATATTTTAATGAATTGTTTAAACAATTTATTATTGTTTTTAGCAATTTTCTCATAGAATGGAGTTAGAAAGACGCGGTTTTTTCACAAATTTTCCATTTGTTGTCCAATTTTCAATTAGAGGGAAATGATAGTTCATTAATGTTAGCAATAGTGATTGTTAAAACAATTTATCATAATTATTAATAATATTATATTTGAATAATGCTAGAAAGATGCGGATTTTTGTTAAATTTCTGGCTTTTTGTCCAATTTTCATCTGTAGTGAAGTAATAATAAATTCAAGTTAACAAAATCATTGTTTAATCAATTTATTATAATTATTAATAATATTATATTTGAATAATGCTGAAAAGATGCGTTTTTTTTTTAATTTCTGGTGTTTTGTCCACTTTTCATTCGGAGTGAAGTAATAATGAATTCAAGTTAACAAAATAATTCTTTAAACACTTTATTATACTTATTAATAATATTATAATTGAATAATGCTAGAAAGATGCGTTTTTTGTTGTTGAAATTTCTGGCTTTTTGTTTAATTTTCATTTGGAGTGAAGTAATAATGAATTCAAGTTAACAAAATAATTGTTTAAACAATTTATTATCATTGTTGATAATACTCTCTTTGCTTAATCGGTAGAATGTTGCGGTTTTTTCTGAAATTTTC
>CAKNYM010033977.1:0-11392 GCA_932195095.1 Andricus curvator
ATATGTAGAGTAACTGCAATATCACTGTCAATTGTGTGTACTATAAAAATATAAGTTTTCAACCAAAAATGGAATAGTCAAATTTTTAATTAGGAGGAGGAGGAGGAGGATGATGATAACGCTTCCTTTATGACAGCTGATGCTGAAGAAGAGCAAGATACAACTGTGCTTGAAGAAGATGCTACAACCAAACCTGCTCCTCCATGTGCCACCTACATGGGATCCTTGTGTCTTGGTCGGTAAAGTAGGGACCTGCATTTTCGACTGAGGCATGGATCAATGGCAGATTCCTGCATTACCGACTGACGGTAATGCAGGTTTCTACCTTACCGACTGATGGTAAAGCAGGGTTATACTTTATAGACTGATGGTAAAGCAGGTTTCTACCTTACCGAATGATGACATAGCAGTTTTCTACCCTACCGACTGATGGTAGAGCAGGTTTCTACCTTACCGACTGATGGTAAAGCAGGGTTCTGCCTTACCGACGTACGACTGCCTTATACCTGTTTTACCGACTGTTGGTAACTGACCGACTGATGGTAACTGACTCGTGGCGCCATCTGTCGGTGGCAGCTGGAACTACGTAGAGGTTCCAGAACTGTCGGGAACTGACTGGTGGCGCCATCTGTCGGTGGCAGCTGGAACTACGTAGCGGTTCCAGAACTGTCAGGAACTGACTGGTGGCGCCATCTGTCGGTGGCAGCTGGAACTACGTAGCGGTTCCAAAACTGTCCTTGTTATACTACTGACAAGCGCCCCACGTGCTCTCAGAACCGTTACGTGTCAACGAAACAAAAAAAAAGTGTAAAAAGTATTCAGTAAATTACCTTGCTCTTCCTCCTTGGCCCAAACGTAATCCACAAGAAAAGGCAGGAGAATAAATCCTGTTGCTAAATTTCCCATTTTGCATGGTCCACATTGTTTTAACTGTTTCAACGTGGCAATTCATCACCCATCATGTCACTCACATTCGTCAAAACTGAATAAAAGATAACAAAGATGGAATAACAAGACTACCGTGTAATAAGGAAGTAATTGTGAATCTACTATTCATACCTGAAACAGCGTTGATGTCAGTCAGAAATTGACTTTTAAGTGGATCCAAATTTTCTGGCTCGTACGAATTCATAAATTGAACAGATTGGTCAATATTAACTTCAGGATCACTTACATTACCATCTATAATAATTTCATTTACACTTGTTGAGAAAAGTCAAGTTAATTTATGGTTAATTTATTTGTGGTTAGCTTTCAATGAGCAGCGGAGCGTAATTACTTACTTTCATTTTCCTCACGCAGGTTTCGAGGTATACTGGGCTAGTGCTCGATGCATCCGAACAAGTGGCGTACTTGCCTTAGGCATTTTGAAAAGTAAAATATAATAGAATATTACAAACGAGTAATATTCGAAATTCACTGCACATCAAAAAACAATACCCAGCACTAATTCTGTGAGCGCATCGAGATGGCGTTTCAGTAGGAAATCGGTCTGGCCCGGTCTGGCCCAACTATGGGCCACAGAGTTGTACCGATCAGGGCCAGATCGGGAATCCCGATCGGGGCCAGATCGGTATTACGTACGAAATCGGGCGATTTCTGCACGGGTAGCAGAAAAATTTATGTTTTGCGAAGAAAATGATACTAATTTAAGAATCAATGTTCATGAGAATGTGAATATGCACATAATTACAGATGCACAAGTTAGTACAAATAAAATAAAACTTTATAAATGGTTAAACGCATGCGAAAGATGCTATGAGAGAGGACATGTAGCTCCACATTGTTTTCGTCCACGCAGAAACTATAAGTACAATATGTAATCAATGATCTCAAAACATATTTGATATTACATATATATATATATTTTTTTTTTGTATACTTTCATATGTTCTTTTCACGAATATAAACTGACATATAAGAAATAATTCTGTCTATTTCTTTAATCTAGTATTTTCGACGACCCTTCTACCATACGTTCGAGCGCGGACGTTCGCTCCATGTGGGACTCTGAAGCCCCACCTGAATGCTTCACCCCGCGTTCGACTTAGGGGGGAGGTGTCACGTCCCGTGACGTATATATATATGTTAATATGTTTATTTATACATATATTTATCTATTTGCATGCTTACACTAACAAATACTTAATAAATATAGAGCGAATATTGTGCACTGTGGTGTAGCTATACATATATATATATATATATATATATATATATATATAGTCAGCACTATGTCTTCTGTAGGATATAGCTATATATATATATATATATATATATATATATTCAGCACGAGAGTAGAGATATAGAGTATAGACTATAGTAAGAACATTGTAATCCGTAGCGTACACTGTCTAGCCAGCCATAGACGCATAGACTATAGCGCACAAAAGCACGTGGAGGCTGCAGGACATAGCTATAGATCAGTGGTCGGCAAACTTTTTGCTCACTTTTCAGGTATGGTCAGGCCCGTCCCGGCTTAATTTTTTCTACTACTTTTCGTTCTATTCACGGACCTCAGTGTGCGTCAGCTTTCTCCAGCAAGGGTCTTTTGTCCACAGGCAGGTCAAAGTAAAGAAATTTAAAAACTTTTAATTTTTCAACTAGAGATTTGAAAATAGCATAATCAGCATCTACGAATTTTTCCGATTCCAATGATATATTACTTGCACAAGAAAGTTGAAAATTTGAAGGAGTTAAATATCAAAAAACTTCAACTTAATATTCAATTTTATACTAAATACTTCTTAAATTTTCAACCTTTACAGACAAATTACATATCGTTGAAATCGGCAAAATTCGCAGATTCCAAAAATATCACTTTCAAATCGCTAATTACAAAATTAACGATTTTTAAATTTTGTCAATTTGTTCTACTTTCCAACAAAGGAACCCTGAGGAAAGGGTCGGTCTGCCCAAGCTCGCAGGTACCTGCCCAGAAAGTAGGTCGTTGGGCAGCCCGGGCAGGGTAGCCTGCCCTGGGCAAGAGCGTGCCGACCACTGCTATAGATATACTGAAAACATTCTAAGCCGTATAGTATATCTATATATACTCGTGACGTACGCGTATACACCGACGTCCAAGCATGCAGGGACGTCGCCATAGGCCCTATCAAATCTCATTGGACCAGTATGGGTCAGTCATAAGCAAGGTGATAAGTTAGAAGTTATAGTTCACCTCTTCTCTACTTTTCTACGCTTTTCTCCGATTCGACTGTCCAGTGTCTAGTGTGTCAAACCGGTATCTCTCGCGTGTTGGTGTGTGTGCCCTTCTGACAGTGTTGTGTACCGGGAAACCCGCATCTGGGAATTCCCATCTTTGGAATACTCTGAACCAATTTCAACCTGAATTGGACCCACTATTATCAACCATTGGAACACTTTGAATACCATTTAAGGATCTACCAAAATCTTGGATATCCAATTCATAATAAGGTGCACAACCCCTCCTTCCACACCATTACACTGACCATCTAGATAACATTTGATTCTTCAATCGAGTCAATAACCGGTCCTGGCCAAGGATTAGAGACAAGTCTACAAGTCTTCCTTCAGCTTCTTGTGTTAAACTCTTTTAATCAAAAAATTTAATTGTAATTATTCATAATAAATTGTTGAACTCATCTATAATTTATTTATTGGCTACTCTTTCCTCCTCCCTGTGCGAGATCTTCGATCTCAACTAAAACGAGGAAGCTAATTAAAAAGTAAAGTATTTTGCGTTTTCCATGACGTAACAAATACATCATCGAGCGCGATGCCCGAGATAAATATATTATGGAGCGCCAAGTGCGAAAGCTGACAGACGCGCGCCGTAGGTCGCGTACTTTTGACGCCGACTTTAGTACCAACCTTCGGGTAGTGATATCGTCCGAGACGATAAGTAATAAATAAGTTAGTAATAATAATGATATAAGCTCATATGATCAGCACACAATCGATGTTATAATTCACCCCTACGAAATACATGTATGTATATGTTTGTATATTCATGTAAGTATATTTGTATATTCATGTATGCATATTTGTATATTCATGCGTATATGAGAAAATTTATAAATCGGAAATGCCTTAGCACTGAAAAGTTTCCTTTCGGGTCCCTTATAACGTGTATATCTTGGGGTTTGGCAGAGTCGAAATAAAATAAAAAAGTTTTTTAATCGTAGCTCCCATGTGGAAAAGTTAATTGGGACCAGACTGGGCCCCAACCAGATTGCCCAATTAATATTTGGGCCCCAATTGGGCAGCCCAATTACTGCCCAACTGGGCTACTGTCTGGGTTGTAACGGTCAGCCCAACGAATGCCCAGATTGAGGTAAATAGCTGGGCCTTAGTTGGGCAGCCCACTTTATGCCTAATTAATAAACAAGGGTACAATTATTGAATTCATAAAGTTGAAAGTATAATAAATGATAAATATTTGTTCTTATTTTTTTTTAAATTTGACATTTCTTTATGATTTAAGAACGTTTAGCATCCTGTTCTTCCTTTTGACCTCCATCCGAGTCTCTTCCAACAGTCAGCTCAGTCCTAAAAGCATCTGACGTGGTGTTTTCTGCATTAAATTTGGTTTGGTACAAATTCTCATATGAGAATGAGAAATAACACAAGGAAATGACTTATTTTGTTTATTTTTACTATAAAAAAACGAAAGAACTTTGTAAAAATAGTCTGATTTTACGGAAGCTTGAACGGACTAGACTGCAAGAAAAAATGGCGTGCGCGACTGCTTTAGTGCAGACGGCAGAGCCCGTCTGTGGCGTTGACGGTCGCGCAGTCGCACACGTTAACTAATACAGGCGCGTTTTTTAAAATTACAAAATGCTAAGTTTAAAACAAATGTTTATTCACTGTTGTTTTATTCGAAAATGTTACTGTACTCTGCTGATCTCTTCGACGCTTTTAGGAAATTTCGATTTTAATTTAGAGCTTATATCTAATTCAAAAACAGTTTCATTATTTTAAGTATATGAAAAATATAATAATATGTAAAATATATTATAAACTCACCGTAATGCTGAAAGAAAAATTTTAGTGTATAAACAAAATTTAATGGTCAGAAGTTCTTTTTAAGGATGGGAGAAAAAAAATTTTCAGCAAATTAATATACTTCAACATTTCCAACAAAATATAATAAACAAGGTATATTCGTAAATGATTCATTCACTATGTAAGGTTATATTATTATTTTCATTCATGAGAGAAATATGGGTGCTAGATTCTGCTTGCATGGCTCAATATTTTTTAAACCGTATGCGTAATTTATTATTCGCACGGCGTTTTTTATCAGAATTATCCCGATTCATATTTACTTCTAAACGGATGCAGTTTAAAATAAATTTAGCGATGTAAGTAGCAGCAGACCACAGCCGACGTTTTATCTCTCTACTGCCCTCTATCGATATAACTGGGGTTACTTATTTTTGGGTCCAGGCTGGTTTGCTCCAATAATGCTCATTATGGGCGTTCTATGGGTAAGCCCAATTTAAGCACAATTAAAAATAAATAAGCACTGATCGGCTTTATCAACATAAGTTTTGATAATTAAAACTTCTGAATAATTGTAAAAGCTTCAGGATTTTGATGGATTTGAATCCACTTACTCATATAATTAAAATAATCTGTTAATTAATTTAGAAAGTCCACTATGGGTGTTCTATGGGTATGCCTAATGTAAGCCCAAGCAAGAAATCAAACACTGATCGGCTTTATTAACATAAGTTTTGATAATTAAAAAATCGGAATAAATGTAAAAGTTTCAGGATTGGATGGGATTGCATCCATGTAATCGTATAATAAAAATGATCTGTTATTGAATGCAGAACTTCCACTATGGGCGTTCTATGGGTATGCCCAATGTAAGCCCAAGCAAAAAATAAAACACTGATCGGCTTTATTAACATAAGTTTTGATAATTAAAAAGTCGGAATAATTGGAAAAGTTTCAGGATTCGGGTTACTTATTCATATAATTAAAATAATCTGTAAATTAATTTTACTTTTTGTTACCTGAGCTAACCAGTTGGGGCCCAATTGGCGCCCAATTATAAGTTGGGCTAAGTTGGGCTGATTTCCACATGGGAGAGTTGTGGAAAAATCGTGAATGTTGTTATTGTTTCTTAATCTGCATAATATGCCCAATTTTTAGAATTTTTTTAGAATTTTTATTTAAGTTCATATAGGAAAAAGTTAATCTTTTATGGACTCCTGAAAATGAAAAAAAAATTATCAGCTCCAAAAATTATGAATAATTTTTTTTAGCATAGAAAAACTTTCTTATGATCAAGGTGTATCATTTTTAATGATCTGATTTTCTCAAATTGTTCGGGAGTACATTTTAAACATGAGAAAGTTTGTCTATGCTGAAAAAAATTATGTACAGAGCTTCTAGACTTTTTTTCATTTTCAGGTGCTTATACAAAAATTAAGTTTTCCTACATAAGCTCAAAGAAAAAATCTGAAAGAATTGTGAAAATTAGACATATATTATGCAGATTAAGAAACAAAAATAACATTTACGATTTTTCCAAAACTGCAATTAAAAAATTATTTTCTTTCATTTCGACTTCGCCCAACCGCAAGATCAATATTCAAAAATTTCAAAATATTTCACAGAAATTTTGAGATTTCACATCGATTTTGCATACTTTAAAAGGCAAACGGACGGAGCGGATACGCTACAGCGTATCCTCACAGTATCCACATCGTATCCTCTCCGTATCATGCAAGAAAAACTCATTAAAAAAGGAAGATGAACATTTCACTTGTTGAAATTCGGATTCTACGTGAAATTTTGAGTTAAAAGGTCACGGAGTAATCGCAATAGTATTTCTTGCAACATTAAAAACCCGGTAAGAAGAGAAGAATTAAAAAAAATGCAGAATCTGAATTCCCATTAATACGCGAATTTTCCTTCATCGAAAGTTCCACCAATGAGTAGAAAAAAAAGCAAAACCTATTCCTTTTAATCGACTTGGAAAAATTTAATGGAAGTGTATTGGGAGAAATTAAAAAATGGAGGAATGCAAAAGAAAGAATAGAAAGAAAGAGAATAATGTCACTTTGAAGACGCAAAAGCTAGTCTTTTTAATCCACTCAGAAAAATTTAATGGAAGCGTATTGGAAGGAATTAAAAAGTGGAGAAATGTCAAAGAAAGAATAGAAAGGAATAGAATAATGTATCTTTTAAGGCGAAACTTTGAATTGAAATAAATGCATTTTTTTAAATAAATAACTATTGTATTTGGGTAAATTATGTGAACATTTTTTTATTAATCTATCGAACAGAGACGTATTTTGACTGATTTCATATGAAATCTGTCTTGGAACACGCACTACTGCTGTGCAAATTTGCATGGATTGCACAGCCACACAAAAAAAGTATACGGAGTCAAAAAAACGATCTGTATAACATTGTAGTAATATTGGTCCAGCATAGTCGAAATCCAAATTGTTTTAATTTTCTGCTTACCGTTTTTTTTCGTTTGACTTTGAATTTATTGTTTAGGTTAAATTTTTGCAACTTGACTGCTAAACATCTGAAATCGTTTTTCGGGTTATTAAAATCACGCCACCGTTATGGTAGAGAAAAAATTGAAATTTCCAAACTTATATTCCACAAAAACGAATAGAAACTATGCAAGTGCAGATATTTTGTGTACAGATTAGAAGGAATTAAAACAATCGAAAATGAAGCATGTCAGAATGAAATTAAAAATAACCATGACAAAAAAAATTGAAATTTCCAAACTTATGTTGCACACGGAGGAATAGAAACCATGTAAGCGCACACATTTTGTGGGCAGATTAGAAAGAATTAAATTAATCGAAAATACAGCATGTAAGTATGGAATTAAAAATAACCATGAGAGGTTTGTCTACTGCTCGCATTAAGAGGAATTAAAAAAATGGAAAATATGTTCGCTTGCATGGGATACAGCACAAGTGGCAATCGTTAAGGAAACAGAAAAGAATTAGTATCGGAGATAAACCTATTCTGTCTTTGGGCACTTCTCCCGATGGAAAATTAGCACATTCAAAAAAATTAAATAATGCTCGCTCTTTCGTTTATATCTGAAAATATTAATTTTTCTCTATTCTTCTCTTCTTACCGGGAACTTTTAGAAAATATAATACTTATCGATAACGTGGGCTGAAGGCGACTTCAAACGCATCGTCGACGGATAACGCCTGTTAACTTTTAACTCAAAATTTCACGTAGAATCCGAATTTCAACAAGTGAAATGTTAATCTTTCTTTTTTAATGAGTTTTTCTTGCATGATACGGAGAGGATACGATGTGGATACTATAAGGATACGATGCAGAATAAATAATTTTACAACTGTAAACATTTTTATGTAACTTTGGGAAAAACCTCTTAAATGTCGGCGCGTATCAATTTTCTCAGAAATGCATAGTAAATGATCTCGGCTCGAGAATAGTCCAAAAATCTTGATTAAGCAAAATAGATGATTAAAGTACTGGAAGAATTTAACGAAAAAAAAAGACTGCAATTAATGAAAAGGAAAGTTTTTACAATTATGAAATTTGTATGCTTTTTTAATTCTTATTAAACATATAGTAGATACATATGTTTTATTATAAAAATGAATTTGTTAGAAATTTTCGAATCGTTTCGATTTTAATATTATAGTTCAGATAGAAAAGTTGTATCTATTATTAAATAGCTTATAGCTGCGTGTATGCTTTCATGTAAACCAAAAGACTGTCTAACTCTGAATTTGTGTAATCATTGTTGTAAATTTTCAAACTATCGTAGGAAAAATTTGTTTGAAATACATTCTTTGTTGATTCCGTAAAAAATTCAAGCCTATTCTTTGAAAAATGGCAAAACTCTCAATTTGCTCATGAAAATTGTTTAAATAATTAATAAATCTTGGAAATTCAAAAATCCTAATAGGAAGAAGTCATCGGAAATGTATTTATAGTTAATTATGTCAAAAATTGACCCTATTCGTTGAAAAATATCAAAATTCTGAATTTGTTTATGAATGTTGTTTAAATAATTAATAATTTTTGTAAATTTACAAAAAAAAACATAGTAAAGAGTCATCGGGAAGACAATCTTAGTTGACTCTGTAAATAGATTGTGTTTATTCCTTGAAAAAAGCCCAAACTCTGAATATGTTTATGAAAATTGTTTAAATAATTCATAATTATTGTAAATTTTCAAAGTATTATAGGAAAGAGTTATTTCAAAAACATTCTTGATTGATTCCGTTATCAAATTGAGTATATTCTTTAAAAGTAGCCAAACTCTTAATTTGTTCATCAAAATTGTTCAAATAATAATTGATCCTTGGAAATTTGCAGAGCATTATAGCAAAAAGTCATCGGAAAGATATTCTTACTTAATTCTGTAAAATATGGAGCCTGTTCGTTGAAAAATAGCCAAACCCTTAATTTTTTAATCGAAATTGTTTAAATAATTAAACGTTCTTGTGAATTTACAAAGCAACATAGAAAACAGCCATCTCAGAGATATTCTTAGTCGACATCGAAAGCAAATGGAGCCTATTCGTTGAAAAACAGCCAAACTCTGAATATGTTTATAAAAATTGTTTAAATAATTAATCATTATTGTAAATTTCCAAAGCATCATAGGAAAGAGTTATTTGCAAAACATTCTTTATTGATTCCGTAAACAAATTGTGCCTATTCGTTGAAAAATGGTCAAACTCTTAATTTTTTAATCGAAATTGTTTAAATAATTAATCATTCTTATAAATTTACGAAGAAACATAGAAAAGAGTCATCGGAAAGATATTCTTAGTTAACTCCGTAAACAAATTCTGTCTCTACATTCATGACAGCTTAAGGGGTGTATAGGTTGGAATGAGTCCTCCTGCCAATTACCCTATTGCTGAATACCTCTTTATCAAGGTATCTTCGTCTCATGACAGTATGTTGGTGGGTGTGATTTACAAACCTCCTAATGCCTCCTACTGTAGGGAACTTGAGACTGATATTTTTGACCTCATACCAAATTATTATAACATTGTACTTACTGGTGACTTAAACACAAATCTTAATGCCACTAACAATTTAACTAACTATTTAAAATCAGTAGTTTTCTCCGCCGGATTATCTATAGTTCCACATAATACCACGCACCACACCGACATGATGATTGTTGATGATCTAGATAAGGTATTTTCTGCTACTCAACACTCAATCTCATTCATCTCAAACCACGACCTTATCAGCTTGCAATACATGCAATACAATACTTTGATCCTTCCTCTAGTATATCCCCTCTGTCTATACGCAATCTCAAAAATATAAATGAAGCCGAATTTCTGGAATACCTCTCCACTTATGATTGGAAAAAAAAATTTATTGAAAAAGATATACAGTCGAAACTCCATAATTTGAACACCCATAATTCGAATTCCTCCATAATTCGAACATTTTCTCCGGTCCCTTGACGTTCCTATACAGAAAACCAGATGCAGATAATTCGAACACCTCCATAATTCGAACTTTTCAGCCGGTCCCTTGCTGTTCGAATTATGGAGGTTCGACTGTAAATAGAAAAGTTATTTGTCTAACAAAATTTTTATCTTTAGCTTTTGGCAAATTTGCGCCTCTTCATACCCTTAAAGCAAAAAAGAAGTCCACTCCTTGGATTACATCTTATATCAAAGACTTGATGAAAGAAAGAGAGAAAAAACGTAGATTGGCTAAGAGAACAAAAAATAGTATTATTCAAGCCGAATTTCGTAAACTGAGAAACTTAGTTCAAACCAAAATCAGGGATTCATACAATCAATATAATTACAATTCTATTAAAAACAGGAATAAAAATGAAAACATCTGGTTTCTCTTAAGGCGACTTGGACTTATTCCTCCAAAACACTTGGCTCCTGATAACAATTTTTCACCAGCAGATCTTTTAACAGCCTTCACTACAAAACCCACACTCCTTGCAAATTGCACTTCTTCCTCTTTCGCAGTTCCCTCTACGTTTGATGATACTAAATTATTCGTTTGTGACATATCGCAAGAAACCCTAATTAAAAATCTCTTAGAGGTTAAATCAAATGCTCAAGGTTCTGATGGTATTTCAATTAAAATGATTCGCTTAGCTTTACCAGTCATTTGTCCTATTCTCTTGCATATCTATAATGCATCTCTACAGGTGGGAATATTTCCTGATACTTGGAAAGATGCGATCATTCGCCCTGTTCCTAAAATTTCTAACCCTACCTCTCCCAAAGATTTCCGCCCGATATCCATCCTCTGTGCCTTGTCTAAACCTTTCGAACGCATTGTCCATCAGCAACTTACAGCACATATTGAAACTAACAATTTAATGGACCCAATGCAATCTGGGTTTCGTGCTAGGCATAGTACTCTTACAGCTACACTT
>CAKNYM010033978.1:0-15946 GCA_932195095.1 Andricus curvator
TTAAAATTGCTTAAAATGATTTGCAGCTCAGTTTTTATTACTTCAAAATGGAAATTTTTTAGCTTTATAGTTCGATTTTTTTACTTTCATTGACCGCCAAAAATGTTAGCGAACCGGGGAAAAAGTGGGAAATGACTGGGAATCTTTTTCTGTGATTAAAACGGCCACCTTGCTTTTTTGGAAATTCGCAAATTAAAAAAATAACTCGCAGTAATTGTACAGAAATTTAATATGAATTTAAATTTACGCGCCAAAGACATCTGGTGAGTGAAAAACGAACATAAGCAAGAAAAATTTTATGCAAAGTTTGGGAATTTTATTGGTCAGGTAAAAGTCAGGGATTTAGAAAAAATCTTGTAAAATTCAGGGAATTTCTATAACTTTAAATAACTGTCAAGAAGAATAAATTTGAAATTGTTTTAATGTTAATGGTCAGGGAAAATGAAAAAATGGTTAGAGAAAAATTAGGAATTTTTTTAATGGAATTTTGCGGTAAATTCTTTTTTATTTATTTATTTTATTTTTTTGTTAGTAATATATTTTCCATGTATTCAGAATATTTAAATCTATATTTCTTTTTTTTTTCGCAGTTGCATCCTCTTGAAGATTATCTTTTTAGTTGTAAATTTTATTATTTGTTTAAAAATTCAACAATTTTCTTAAAAGGTCATCCGTTTTGGATGAAAAATCATTTTTTTTTTAAATGAAAATGGAACTATTTTCTGAAAATTTCTCTTTTTAATTTAAAAATTCTTGTATTTTAATATAAATTACATTTTTTTTTGAAAAAATGCAATTGTTTGGTTAGAAATTCAACAATTTTATTAAAAGGTCATCCTTTCTGGTTGAAAATTCAACTGTTTTGTCGAAAAATCGTCTTTTTGGTTTGAAAATTCAACTAGTTTCGTAGAAAATTTACTTTTTTATTAAAATTCATATTTTCGTCTTGAAAAGTTAACTGAAATATTTTTTTGGATGAAAATTTGTCTTTTTAATTTAAAAATTCTTGTATTTTAATAGAAATTGCATTTTTTGAAAAAATTCAGTTGAGTGGTTAAAAATGCAACAATTTTATTAAAAAGTCATCCTTTTTGGTTGAAATTTCATTTTTTTTAAAATGAAAATGGAACTATTTTCTGAAAATTTCTCTTTTTAATTTAAAAATTCTGGTATTATAATAGAATTTTCATTGTTTTTGTTTAAAAAGTGCAACTGTGGTTAAAAATTCAACAATTTTATTAAAAGGTCATCCTTTTTGATTGAAAATTCATTTTTTTTTATGAAAATGGAACAATTTTCTGAAAATTTCTCTTTTTAATTAAAAAATTCTTGTCTTTTAATAGAAATTGTATTTTTTTTTAAATGCAATTATTTGTTTAAAAATTCAACAATTTTCTCAAAAGGTCATCCTTTTTGGTTGAAAATTCCTTTTTTTTTATGAAAATGGAACAATTTTCTGAAAATTTCTCTTTTTAATTTAAAAATTCTTGTATTTTAATAGAAATTGCATTTTTTTTAAAAACTGCAATTATTTGTTTAAAAATTCAACAATTTTCTCAAAAGGTCATCCTTTTTGGTTGAAAATTCATTTTTTTTATGAAAATGGAACAATTTTCTGAACATTTCTCTTTTTAATTTAAAAATTCTGATATTATAATAGAAATTGTATTGTTTTTGTTTAAAAAATGCAATTGTTTGGTTAAAAATTGAAGAATTTTATTAAAAAGTCATCCTTTTTGGTTGAAAATTCATTTTTTTTTAAATGAAAATGGAACAATTTTCTGAAAATTTATCTTTTTAATTATAAAAATTCTTGTAGTTCAAAAAAATTGCATTTTTTGAAAAAATGCCATTTTTGTTTGAAAATTCAACAATTTCATTAAAAAGTCATGCTTTTTAGTCGAAAATTCAACTGTTTTGTCGAAAAATCGTCTTTTTGGTTTGAAAATTCAACTAGTTTCGTAGAAAATTTACTTTTTTATTAAAATTCATATTTTGGTGTTGAAAAGTCAACTGAAATATTTTTTAATGAAAAAAAATAATGCTACTATTATTTTTAATTTTGTCTTTTTAATTTAAAAGTGCAGTTTTTAAAAAGAAATTACATCTTTCTTGGATAAAAATGCAACTGTTTGGTTGAAAATTCAAAATTTTTATTAAATGTCATCTTTTTAGGTTAAAAATTCAATTATTTTCTTGAAAATCTAATTAGTTTGTTAAAAATTAAAGTATTTTATTTAAAAGTCGTCGTTTATGATTGAAGTCATTTTTTTTTAAATAAATACATTTTCAAATTTTTAATTTATACCTGAAATATTGTTTCATTCCATTTATAAAAGATCCCGTGTTAAAAATATTACAAGAATAAAATTCTGGTATTTGAATGTTAATGGTCAGGGAGAATTGAAAATTGGTAAAGGAAAAGCATGTATTATCTTAAGTCAAAAAATTTCCATAAGTTTCAAGTCCCCTATCTTATTATTTCTGGAAACCATAAATTACGTACAGTAAGATGGGGGGGGGGGGGGTAGAAATATTTTGTTACATTTCGTTACAGGGTGGAGGGAGGGTCTTGGAGAGGGCCTATAATCCGTTACGTAATTTAAGTACTGCCCCTAACCGGTTCTTTGATCCGAGCCTTTAATTAGGCCAAGAAATTCCGAAATTCGAGGGGGTTAAGAGGGTAATTCGGGCTTCCCACTAGTGATGCATTCGAGACGATTTCGAGAAAATTCGAGATTTTCTTGAAACATGTTCAGGTGAACTCAAAACTTCATGGAGATCGAGAATCTCAAATAAAAAAAATCGACATTCTCGACTCGAGATTTTCGGCTCGAGATCTCGAATTTTTTATTTGAGATTCTCGATCAGCATGAAGTTTTGAGTTCACCTGAACATGTTTGAAGAAAATCTCGAATTTTCTCGAAATCGTCTCGAATGCATCACTACTTCCCACTGTATGTTACGGTATGATATGGGCTTACCCTGTGAGATGCAGTACATGATTTGTCGAGGCACCTTGAGCCCGGCCGCGAGGCAAGCCGCGAACGAGGCGGAGAAGTTTATAGCCATCTTCGCGAGAAGTCCCCCTCATCCGTAGCTCCCTCTCCCTCTCGTCTTCTTCCACAACTATCTCTAGCTACCCCCGCCCGCCCCAATTGACCTAGCCTGCGGACAAACATCACACTGTCAAATGACAAATCCTTCACCACTTTTTTAAAAAACGGTGGCAGAAACTATAACCGACCTACTGCTACCAAGGGTGCAGTGGGATGAAATCAAAAAACGAGGTTCAAAATAACTTGCAGCTGGCAATTCTTAACCGATTTTGTATTTTTGCTTCCTCATAGAGGAAGTTTTGCAATTTTAACATTTTGCAAAAATTTTAAATTCATTTAATTAAACTTTCCTCAATGTAAAAATGTCTAATACAATGTTCCAAGCAATTGTCCGGATGTGTGTGGATGTCACACTTTTTTGTGAACATGATAACTAGAAAAAGGGTTGCAGATAAATTGATGGAATTTGGAGGTCTTATTTTCCTCACTAATATCTTGAAACTGACCGAAGGATTTCTAAAAATATTTATTGCATTTTTTTTAGCACTCAATAATATTTTAAAAATAGTTTTTTTATAGTAAAACTTTTTTCATTAGCATAATTCAAAGTTGATGCAAGTATATAAAAGATTCCTTGATTCGAGACAAATCGATTGACCTATAATATTAATACATTTTATTAAAGAGTATGGAAGTTATGGTAATTTATATGTTTTTAAAATCGATTTTTATAGTAAAAATTTTTCTCATGCTCATAATTTAAAGTTGATGCAAGAATAGAAAAGATTCCTTGAATCGACAAGAATCGATTGACTTACAATATTAATACATTTTATTAAAGAGTAGGGAAGTTATGGTCATTTGTATTATATTCAAAAACGATTTTTGTTGTAAAAATTTTCTCATTCCCATAATTTAAAGTTAATGCAACAATAGAAAAGTTGTATTGATTCAAGACGAATCGATTGACCTATAATATTGATACGTTTTATTGCAGAGTAAGGAAGCTATGGTAATGCATAATATTTGGAAATACGGTTTTTTATAGTGAAACTGTTTTATTCGACATAATTCAAAGTTCATGTAAGAATATAAAAGATTCCTTGGTTCGACAAGAATCGATTGACTTACAATATCAATTCATTTTATTAAAGAGTAGGGAAGTTATGGTTATTTATATTATATTAAAAAACGATGTTTACAGTAAAAATTTTCTCATTCTCATAATTTAAAGTTGATACAAGAAGAGAAAAGTTGTATTGATTGAAGACGAATCGATTGACCTATATCATTGATACATTTTATTGAAGAGTAAGGAAGCTATGGTAATGCATAATATTTGAAAATACGGTTTTTTATAGTGAAACTTTTTTCTTCAACATAATTCAAAGTTGATGCAAGAATATAAAAGATTCCTTGGTTCGAGACGAATCGACTGACCTATAATATTAATACATTTTATTAAAGAGTAGGGAAGTTATGGTAATGTCTATATTTTTTAAACCTATTTTTATAGTAAAACTTTTTTCATTAGCATAATTCAAAGTTGATGCAAGAAGAGAAAAGATGTGTTGATTCGAGTGGAATCGATTGACCTATAATATTAATACATTTTATTAAAGAGCAGGAAAGTTATGGTATTTTATATTATATTAAAAAACGATGTTTATAGTAAAAATTTTCTCATTCTCATAATTTAAAGTTGATGCAAGAATAGAAAAGTTGTATTGATTCAAGACGAATCGATTGACCTATATCATTGATACATTTTATTGAAGAGTAGGGAAGTTATGGTAATTTATATATTTTTAAAATCGATTTTTGTAGTAAAACTTTTTTCATTAACATAATTCAAAGTTGATGCAAGAACAGAAAATATGTGTTGATTCGAGTTGAATCGATTGACCTATAATATTATTTCATTTTATCACAGAGTGAGGAAGTCATGGTCATTTACATTATATTAAAAAACGATTTTTATTGTAAAAATTTTCTCATTCTCATGATTTAAAGTTGATACATAAATAGAAAAGTTGTGTTGATTCATATGAATCGATTGACCTCTAATATTGATACGTTTTATTAAAGAGTAAGGAAACTATGGTAATGCATAATATTTGAAAATAAAGTTTTTTATAGTAAAACTTTTTTCATCAACATAATTCAAAGTTGATGCAAGAATATAAAAGATTCCTTGGTTCGAGACGAGTCTATTGACCTACAATATTAATACATTTTATTAAAGAGCAGGGAAGTTATGGTCATTTATATATTATTAAAATTTATTTTTATGGTAAAGATTTTCTCTTTCTCATAATTTAAAGTTGATGCATGAATAGAAAATTTGTGTTGATTCAAGACGAATCGATTGACCTATAATATTGATAGGTTTTATTGAAGAGTAAGGAAGCTATGGTAGTGCATAATATTTGAAAATACGGTTTTTTATAGTAAAACTTTTTTCTTCAACATAATTCAAAGTTGATGCAAGAATATAAATGATTCCTTTGTTCGAGACTAATCGATTGACCTATAATATTAATACATTTTATTGAAGAGTAGGGAAGTATGGTAATTTATATATTTTTAAAATCGATTCTTATAGTAAAATTTTTTTCATTAACATCATTCGAAGTTGATGCAAGAACAGAAAATATGTGTTGATTCGAGTCGCATCGATTGACCTATAATATTAATACATTTTATTGAAGATTAGGGAAGTTATGGTAATTTATATATTTTGAAAATCGGTTTTTTATAGTAATACTTTTTTCATTAACATAATTCAAAGTTGATGCAAGAACAGAAAAGATATGTTGATTCGAGTCGAATCGATTGACCTATAATATTAATACATTTTATCAAAGAGTAACGAAGTTATGGTCATTTATATTATATTGAAAAACGATTTTTATAGTAAAAATTTTCTCATTCTCATAATTTAAAGTTGATGCATGAATAGAAAAGTTGTGTTGATTCATATGAATCGATTGACCTATAATATTCATACGTTTTATTGAAGAGTAAGGAAGCTATGGTAATGCATAATTTTTGAAAATACGGTTTTTTATAGTAAAACTTTTTTCTTCAACATAATTCAAAGTTGATGCAAGAATATAAAAGAATCCTTTGTTCGAGACGAATCGATTGACCTATAATATTATTACATTTTGTTAAAGAGTAGGGAAGTTATGGTAATTTATATATTTTTAAAATCGATTTTTATAGTAAAACTTTTTTCATTAACATAATTCAAAGTTAACGCAAGAACAGAAGAGATGTGTTGATTCGAGTCGAATCGATTGACCTATAATATTAATACATTTTATCGAAGAATAAGGAAGTTATGGTCATTTATATTATATTAAAAAAATATTTTTATAGTAAAAATTTTCTCATTCTCATAATTTAAAGTTGATGCAAGAATAGAAAAGTTGTGTTGATTCAAGTCGAATCGTCTAGTTTTTTTATGTGGCTTGATTTTTGAATTTTTTTTTTTTGGTTACCCTTTTATGTTGATACAAAGAGTGAAGAAAAAGTAGATTTTTTCGTTTTTTTTGTTTACCCTCGTGAAAAAAAATTTGTCTATGATCAGCATTGCCAGACGTTATGCACGGGGGCAGTTGAAAAAAAAATTATGACATTGTTAAGTTAATTGTTATAAACAAATTAACTTAACAAAGAGTCTACCCTATGGATTCTTCGTTTGCAAAGTAAATTTTTGCGTTAAAATTACTTGCCTTCATCGAAAAAATAATACCCGATCATAAAAATTTGACATCCGATATTTTTTATTAATTTTATGAACAAATCATATAAACAAATTCCTAGTGTGCACATTTAAAGGCAGAAAGAAACCTTTTTTTCTCTTAATTTTCCTCAAATTATATTCAAAATTTTATGCTAAAGTTTTTCTAAACAAAAAATCCAAAATCGGTTAAGAATTGCTAGCTACAAGTTATTTTGAACCTCGTTTTTTGATTTCATCCCACTGTGGGGTGGTCCAAGAGATCGAATTCTGATTTATGCTGATCGAATAGGGGATCTCCTTTTCTCAAAAAAAAAAAAAAAAAATCAGGGGGGATTGATCAACAAAAATAAAATTTGGAAATTTATTTTCGAATGTTTATATTGATATTGGAATTGATTATTCGAAAATTAATATTTTATTCGTATTCTATGGGAAATACGTCTTGAAATTCATGGGGCTTGCAACACCTCTAAGTATCATTTAAAAAAAATGGATTTTTTTTTGTGTCGATTCGAAGAAATTTCCAGGCGTTATTCATAAAAATTAAAAAAAAAAAATTTGGACCACCCTAACCAACAGTCTCTACTATCCATTCTTTTTACGAAGGCCCCTTTAAAACAGCTCTATATTTTCGAAAACTGCTCGCTAAAAAAAATCGCAAAAAAAAATTATTCTGTGGTAAAGTACTTTACTGCGGATAAGACAAGTCCGCATTTGTTTATGTATGAAAATTCGTTTGAAAAATAGCCTTAGCGAAAAGATGAAACCCGTGTTTTTTTTTGCATCACTTGACTTTCAGTGACATCTAAATTTGAACAATGTTATTTTGTTGACAAGGGTAATAATTAATTTTTGGATGCTAAATATTGAATATTGTCGATTACTGGTCTATTATTTTTGGAAAAACGAGAAAAAAATCTACTTCGGCCGGGATTTGAACCAGGAACGCTATACAATGACTCCGAGGCTACTATATGCTATGTTTTTTGCGATGTTGTTTTAACAAGTAATTTTCAAAAATGTAGAGCTATTTTGTAAGGGCCTTCGTGAAGTGAACGGATAGTAAAATTATAGGGGAAACCTCCCTACAGTGGATAGCTTCATGCAGTGGATAACTGTAAATAAAAGCGAAATATGTAAAGTAAACTTAATTTACAGATTTCGAAAAATAAAGAAAAAATATTGCTTTGGACATGATCAAGTAACTGTCCTCAACTGTCCTAATTTTTTTAAAGTAAATAATATTTCCTTAGAACAATTTTGTTTAATCAGTGTTCTTTGGTCATTAAACTGCAATACTTTCAACCCCAGAATCATATATTCTATGTCAGAGTATTTTTCATTTTCAATTTAAAGTTTAATTATCTGCTGACTAATCTCATAGATTCTTTTATTTTAGGGCTAACCTGCCAACAGTGGACAAAGAACCCCTCAAAATAATGCCGAAAAATTTGTATGAGCAAATTCGCAGTTTGGCGATTTTTCAATAAATAGGCTCAATTCTTGTTTACGGAATCAAGTAGGCATGTCTTTCCGATGACTCTTTACTATGATACCTTGCAAATTGACAATAATTATTCATTTTTCAAACAATTTTTATAAACAAATTCACAGTTTGGCGATTTTTCAATAAATAGGCTCAATTTTTGTTTACGGAATCAACTAGTCTTTCCGATGACTCTTTACTATGATACTTTGCAAATTGACAAATATTATTCATTATTTTAACAATTTTTATAAACAAATTCACAGTTTGGCGATTTTTCAAATAAATAGGCTCAATTTTTGTTTACGGAATCAACTAGCGATGTCTTCCCGATGACTCTTTACTATGATACTTTGCAAATTTGCAACTATTATTAATTATTTAAACAATTTTTATAAACAAATTCACAATTTGGCGATTTTTCAATTAATAGGCTCAATTTTTGTTTACGGAATCAACTAGGGATGTCTTCCCGATGACTCTTTACTATGATACCTTGCAAATTGACAATAATTATTCATGATTTAAACAATTTTTATGAACGAATTCACAGTTTGGCGATTTTTCAATAAATAGGCTCAATTTTTGTTGACGAAATCAACTAGGGATGTCTTTCCGATGACTCTTTACTATGATACTTTGCAAATTGACAACAATTATTCATTTTTTAAACAAATTTCATAAACAAATTCACAGTTTGGCGATTTTTGAATAAATAGGCTCAATTTTTGTTTACGGAATCAACTAGGGATGACTTCCCAATGACTCTTTACTATGATACTTTGCAAATTGACAACTATTATTCGTTATTTAAACAATTTTTATACACAAATTCACAGTTTGGCGATTTTTCAATGAATAGGCTCAATTTTTGTTTACGGAATCAACTAGTCGTTCCGATGACTCTTTACTATGATACTTTGCAAATTGACAATAATTATTCATTATTTAAACAATTTTTATGAACGAATTCACAGTTTGGCGATTTTTCAATAAATAGGCTCAATTTTTGTTTCCGGAATCAACAAGGGATGTCTTCCCGATGACTCTTTACTATGATACTTTGTAAATTGACAACTATTATTCATTATTTAAACAATTTTTATAAACAAATTCACAGTTTGGCCCAAAAATTGTTAATGCCAAACCAAATCCAAATAAGCACCGAAATGTTGGTAAATATTATGAATGTTTTTATATTTTGATTTGATAATATTAAAAATAAAAAAGACGAAAGAAATAAAAAAGAGAAGGAAGGTGATTGGACATTAAATAGGATTCTGAATTTGATTTTAATCTAATTTAAAATTCTTAAATTACAAATTTTCGTTATCCACTGTAGGAAGGTTTCCCCTAAATGAAGTTGCTCTCGAGCAAACTAAAAACGTTATTTGAAAGCTGGGATTGTTAAAATTCACACTCAATAGGGATTTGCAAGGGATGGGATGATTTTCAGATTTCGGGAATATCTGGGATCTGCTTAGAGACGTTTTGCTATTGATTCGATTTAAAGATACAAGGGCTCTTGTGATTTCAGTTGTGTTTAAAAAATAAATCAAAAAATGCAATATGGATTTTTTTGGATTATTTTCTAACAATGAGGTTGGGCCGATTTTGAGAAAACTTGCCAGAGTGGACAGTTTGGTCGACTGTTGATCCATTTTTGAATTTCTAAATCACATAAAAAGAGATTTACTTTTCTGTAAGATAAATAATCTCAGTGATCATCAACAAATCATCAACAAATCAAGAGTTTGGCTATTTTTTAAAGAATAGGCTCAATTTGTTTACGGAATCAATAAAGAATGTTTCTCAAATACTTCTTTCCTATGATACTTTAAAAATTTAAAATAATTATTAATTATTTAAACAATTTTCATAAACAGATTCAGAACAATTTGTTTACGGAGTCAACTAAGATTGTCTTTCCGATGACTCTTTACTATGTTTTGTAAATTTATAAGAATTATTAATTATTTAAACAATTTCGATTAAATAATTTAGAATTTGGCTATTTTTCAACGCATAGGCTCAATTTTTTACAGAATTAGATAAGAATATCATTCAGCTGACATTTTTCTATAATGCTTTGTAAATTTCAAAGAATTAATTATTATTTAAACAATGTTGATAAACAAATCAAGAGTTTGGCTATTTTCTGAAGAATAGGCTCAATTTGTTTACGGACTCAATAAAGAATGTTTCTCAAATACCTCTTTCCTATGATACTTTGAAAATTTACAATAATTATTAATGATTTAAACAATTTTCATAAACACATTCAGAACAATTTGTTTACGGAGTCAACTAAGATTGTCTTTCCGATGACTCTTTACTATGTTTTGTAAATTTACAAGAATTATTAATTATTTAAACAATTTCGATTACAAAATTCAGAGTTTGGCTATTTTTCAACGAATAGGCTCAATTTTTTACAGAATTATTTATTCTGCATCGTGAGAGGGTATCCATGCGAAGCCGTGTACAAATCAAAATTATTGAAGTAAAAATTAATTTCATGGTATTTTATTGACCCGGCCGATAGTTGGATGAATGAGGAGATGCGTTTGGAAAAATTAAGAGGTCGGCAGTTCTCGTATTTGAGAGGAAAGGGGATCTTGCAGATCAGTGACCACTGGAAAGCCTTCAACTTTGATCGCCCATATCTCAAACCGGATAAGGTTGGACTTTTCGTTGCCAAACGATATCTTAAGATTGGAACAACTTTCTTTCGATGACAAAAGGGAACAAAAGAGACGGTGTATTCGACCTTAGTCTGGTGATAGGGTTGAAGCCCCAAAAGCTAAACTGCGAATTTGAAAAAATGGTCCTGAAACAATTTCTGTTACTAATTTGATTCCAATTTTTCTTTTCCTTCAAAGGTATAAGTCATGAGAGAACCTCATCGTTGGTCCGCTTAACATTGGCTTCTATCCGAAGAGCTCTTGAACTTGACCGTATTAAATAATGACGCCACTTGGCTAAAGTATTAAACGATAAAGTACAGGCGCAACTTTAAAAGAAAAGTTAGTGGTTCAGCTTTCAGAATTACTAGAACAATGAGTGCAGTTCCACCGACCGAGCTTAGGCGGCGTGGCGTCGCTTATACGTGAGTAGCGCGGCCTATCCAGTGGCTTACAGGTGGAGGGGATACAGAGTACAGTTCCACCGATCAAGCTTCGGCAGCGTGGTGTCGCTTATACGTGAGTGGCGTGGCGTGTCCAGTGGCTTGGAGGTGGAGGGGATACATAGGTTGGAAAGAGAAGGCGGATACCACTCTCGGACTCCTCGCTTACTCCTGTGTATCCCCTCCTCCTCCAAGGCGCAAGATAGGCCGCGCCACTCACGTATAAGCGACGCCACGCCGCCGAAGCTTGGTCTGTGGAACTGCACTCATAGAGATTGAAAAAAGACCGCCGATGCTACCTCGCTCACTCGTATGTATCCCCTCCACCTCCAAGGCCGCTGGATAGGCCGCGCCACTCACGTATAAGCGACGCCACGCCGCCGACGCTTGGTCTGTGGAACTGCACTTATAGAGATTGAAAAAAGACCGCCGATGCTACCTCGCTCACTCCTATGTATCCCCTCCACCTCCAAGCCGCTGGATAGGCCGCACCACTCACGTATAAGCGACGCAACGCCGCCTAAGTTCGGTGGATGCAATAACCAGCGCGACGCTCGAAAACGCGTAAAAGTATTCTCCAATCGTCTCAAAGAAAGAAAATGTCCAAAATCGAAAAATCAATTTTTTGAAAACGTAGAATTCTATATAATAAGGAAGTGAAACTTTTTCGTCCCCGAATTTTGTTTGCCAAACGTTTAGTTTTAATAATAAAAACGAAATATTGAAAATAAGTTTCTCTCTGATTTAATTAAGTTTTAAAACTTAAATCGGTCTATCTCGGCCAAATATTATTGAAATGAGTTCATATTTGTAGGACGTATTCAAAATACTCTAGCGATGCCTAGGAAATCATGAAAAGGTTAACAAACGCTTTTTGTTTAATAATATTTAATTGTAAAATTAGGTCAATCGATAATGGTGTTTTCTTGGTTTCACCGGTAAAAAGTATCTACGGAAATTCGACTTTCAAACAACTTCCAGTGAGTGGTTTGTTCAGAAATGTTGAATGAAGTTTTTTTGGAAAATCTCATATTGAATCGTTTGAAATTTACTGAGATATTCAGATTTGGAAAAAGTACTCGACGTCTGCCCGCGCAGACTGAACTTCGAGAACGCTGCCTGACAGAGCAGTCCTCGCGACGAGTTAGCTAACAGCGCGGGCAGACGTCCAGTACTTTTTCCAAATCTGAATATCTTAGTAAATTCTCAACAATTCAATATGATTTTGTTGTAGATTAATTTTTTAAATTGAAAATTTAACTATTCCATGTTTTATTCAACATTCATATTGAAAATTCAGCTATTTGGTTGAAAATTTCTGTATTTTTTGGAAACGTCTTTTATGGTAGAATATCTTCAAATTGTTGGTGGCTAATTCACTTTTTTTGTGGAAAATTCATTTATTTTGTTAAAAATTAATGTTTTTTGGCAGAAAATTAATCTTTTTGGATCACAATTAATTTTTTGCCTGAAAATGAGATTTTTTACTGAAAATTTAACTATTCTCTTTTTTGTCAAAAATTCATTTGTTTGGTAGAAAATGTAACTATTTCGTGGAATTTTTTTTTGGTACAAAATCCTTTCTTTCAATTTAGTTGAAAAATAATTTTTTTTGCTTAAAAATTTAACTGTTTTGTTGAAAATTCGTTTTTTTTTGTGGTGAAACTGAATTTTTAAAATTTTTTCACTTCAAAATTCAGCTATTTAGTTGAAAATTTCTATAGTTTTTAACAAAATAAATGAATATTCAACCAAAATGGTGAATTGGTCACAAGAAGATTAATATTCTGGACTATAATTTACAAATTTAAAATTTGTTTCAAAATTCATGTATTTAAAAAAAAACTAATATTCTTGGTTGAAAATTAATTTATGTGATTGAAAATTAGTTATTCAAAATTAAAAATTAATTTTTAACTGAAAATTTAACTATTATATTTTTCGTCGAAAATTTATATTTTTTGATAGACATTTAATCTCCTTGGTTGAAAATTCATTTATTTTGTTGAAAATGTATCTTTTTTTGGTAGAAAATTCATCTTTTAGGTTGAAGATTAATTTTTTTGGTTAAAGATTCATTATTTTAGTTAAAAATAAGTCTCTTTACTTAAAAATTTAACTATTTTGTTGAAAATTAGTTTTTTTGTTGAAAATGAATTTTTGTACTCAAAATGTGGCTGTTCCATTTTTGTTAGAACAATGATTTTTTAAAGTTGAAAATTCACTTCTCGTCTTTTTTTGGGTCGAAAATTCAATTATTTTGATGGAAAATGCATTTTTGGAATTTTTAAAAAAGTAGTTGAATCCTCGACCAAAAAAGATTAATTTTCAATCAGTTGCATTTTTATAAGGGAAACACAAATTTTCAACAAAATAGTTGAATCTTCAACAAAAACTGATTAATTTTCAATCCAAAAAGACTAATTTGCAGCCAAATAGTTAAAATTTTATCTTAAAAAAGATTTTTCAGTCATGAAAGAAAAAAAAATTCACTCAAATTATTATTTTTGGGGGATAAATAACTTAAAATACAAAATAAAAATCTCGAACAAACATTTATTTTTTAAGTTTATTTGTTCATTTGGTTTTAAAGTTGAATAAATATATAATTTTCCTAAGATTCTTGAGAAAATTCCAAAATTTTTTGAAGCTTTCAGATTTGTCGAAAATGTATAATTTTTTATTTGTCAGGATTTTGAAAAATTTTGGGAAAAAATCGAGTCCGTCTGAAAGATATAGAAGTTTCGAAGATAAATATCTCTTAAATTGACTCGAACTATTCCTAAAATTAGGAAAAATCTTTCAAAATATAAAAAATTGCCCTTAAATCTTTCAAATATTTTCGAAATTTGTAGAAATATTTTGGAACTTTTTGATACTTTTTCTAGTTTTCTTTTTTTCAAAGTTTTCTTTGAACAAAATGTAAATTTTTTTCGAAATCTTCCAAAATTTACATTTTGTTTGAAATTTTGGGAAACCTTTTCAAACATGGAATCATTTTTTAACCATTTTCAAAACTTTCAAAACTTCGAAAAATATCTGAAAATTCTTCGAATTTTTCCAAAATTTTTCTTGAAATTCTGAAAAATTAAAAAACTTGCCTTCAAATTTTCCAGATTCTGTTTTGACAATAAATATTATTTTTTTCAAGTTTTTTATACAACTTTATAATCTTGCTAATTGAACCTTTTTTCTTTAAAATCGTCCACATTCTTTTTTCGAAATTTTAGGAAATAAATTAGAATGTTTTAAAATATTCGTCAATTTTCCCTTAAAATTAATTTTTCAAAATAAAAAATCAGTTCAAATTTTCCCAGGAATTTTAAGACATTTTTTTATTATCGTAAAACCATTCAAAATCTTTAAGAAGCTTCAAAATTTTTATTTCCAAATATTCAAATATGTAAGTTTTTTTAAAACATAAATTTTTGAAATATTTTTAAGTTTTAAATTAATTTTGAATATTTTTAAAACTTCTGAATGTCTCTTAAACTTGATCGAATTTTTTTATAAATCTTTGTAATTTTGCTAATTAAAAGATTTTGCTTGAAAATCTTGCCCATTCTTTTTCGAAATTTTAGAAAATAATTTTAAATCTTTTGTAAATCTTTTCAAATTTCATATTTTTTAATCATTTCTAAAACATTTAAACCTTCTAAATATTTTTGAAAATTATTTGAATTTTTCCAAAAATGTTCTTAAAATTCTGAAAAGTAGAAAAAAATGCCTTCAAATTTTCCAGATTCTGTTTTGACAATTTTGGAAATCTTTTGAAATAATTTAAAGTCTTTTTAAATATTCTCTTAAAATTAATTTTTCAAAATAAAAAATAAGTTTAAATTATCCCGTGAATTTTCATAAATATTTGTTATTATCTTGTTATTTTGTTGTTTACAAATATTCAAAAATGTACCGTTTTTTCTAACTTTTTGAAAATTTTTTCAAGTTTAAATTAATTTTGAATCTTATTAAAACTTCTAAATGTCTAAATGATTAGTTGGTATAAGCTTTTCGTCCTTCGATGAAGGACCTCTTCAGTACATATTTTATACAATAAATATATAATAAATAAATATAATAAAAAAAAAAAAAAAACATCAATATCAATATCAATGTTTTAATGAATAGTCTCCAATGATTCCTTATTGTCATATCATTCAGATTGACAGCATACTTTAATGACTAAAATAATTATTATAAACAAATACCTTTTCTCCATATGAATTGCCTCAATTTAACATATGTATTTGTTTATAGAAATTGTTTAAATGAATAATACAATTTGCCAGATTACAAAGTATGACAATAATCAAATCATTTTTCAGAAATTTCTCGTTATACCTGGAAGCTTTCATTAAAAAAATTCTTGTCACAATGTGGGGCGTTCCAATTTAAAAAATATCAATAACCAGTTTTGTTTAATTTCTTTTGATCTTTTTTCATAAGTATCTTAAAGTTTGATTTGTTTAAAAATCTATGTTTGTTATTTAACAAATTTAAACAGCAGTGCAATTTGTTCTATT
>CAKNYM010033979.1:0-48451 GCA_932195095.1 Andricus curvator
CTAAAATATTTTTAAGTGAGTTTGAACAGTGCTTGTTGTGGAAACCAAATTAGTTTTTTTTGTATACAAATAGTGCACATGGGTAAAAAAATTCATTTGTATTGCCGGTGGCGATGAATCACGAAACGTAGAAAATAGCTTAACATTTAGGTTAGGAAAGGCATTTCTTTGCTTAAGCTTTTAAAATGTCAAGAAATCATTTTTGTTTCCATAAAATTAAGTAAAATCTTCATTTAGTACCTTCTCGTTCGAGAAATATCGGTCACGATTATATGGACGTTTCAAAAGTATGGTTGCTCGAGTAATCGTGACCGGTCGCGAAGACTAGGACGACTCTGTCAAAATTCTATTTCCATATTTCATTACCAATAATAATTTAATTAATTTCAAAAAGGCGTGAAATGAAATCGGAGGACTGACTTGCTACTGTGAGCAGAAATCGTAATACAAATTAGTGCTCAAAACTGAAAAAAGGTGATATAAAATATTGGCATAACTTTAGTGATTTCATTATCAATTTTTTAGTTTATTATTTTTTTCAGTGAAGTTAATATTTATTGAGTAGTTTTTCATTAGCTAACATTAATCTATACTGCATAATATAAATAAAAATGTGTAATAGATATATAATTATTGTTAGTTTTAATATTGTGAGAACGTAAACAGAACATAACCTCCAAATACACATGATTTTTTCAGTCACTGAAATTTGTCGAATTTCGTCATTGTGTTTATAATTTATGTTGAAAAAAAGTTAATTATACAAATTACCAGTGTGTAAATTTTGGTATCCAAAAATACACTTGAAATACACCTTCAAATCGCTAAAAACTGATTTCAAGAAAACTTATGCTTTTTCACGAAGACTGGGACAACGACTCACGATTACTAGTACATGGCAGATTTGGAAATCACGATAACTGGGACATCAGTGCTCTTTGACTTTCAATTTTTTATAAATGAAAAGTAATATTAAATATTATGTAAACAATTTTTTATAATATTCTAGGATGTTCAATGCTTTAGTCAGTACGAATCATTTTTTAAATAATCGTTCCAAAACAATTTTCTGAATATTTGAAGTCAATGAAATCTCTTGCGGTCACGATTACTGGGACGTTTACCTTAAACTAATGAAAAATTTTAATTGGTGGTCCCGCATATATGTATGACGTACCGCTTGTAGGGGTGGGAGGGTTCAACAGGAACTATCGAAGGGGAAACAACTCTGGTAAGGGGCCGTCCATAAACAAAATGACAAATTTTTTGCTATTTCCCCCACCTCACTCCCCTCATTGACGACCGTAGTTTTGTCTTATACCCCCCCCCCCCCTTATCTGAAAAGATACTTAACCTAAAATGTTCTAAAAACAGAGGAAATAGGGTGATTTTTCACGAAAATAGGGGAATAACATTTTGCAAATAAAATTAATGTAAATACCATATTGAAGTCAATATGCAAAATATTAAATTTCTAAGATTTCAAGTCAAAAAATATTGCACTTGCAGCAAAATAGTTGAATTTTCAACAAAAAAAGATTTTCTACCAAACGAGATACATTTTCAAGCCAAAATGACGATTTTTTTCGAAGACAGTTGAATTGGTTGATTTTGGCCAAAAAACTCGAATTTGCAAGAAAATGAATGAACTTTTATATAGCGAAATATGTTTTTGATCAAGATTATTATTATTATACCATTAAGCCATTTCCCTTTCGCGTTTGGCGTGGAGCAATGTGAGGTAAACACTGCTCCGACCCAGGTTGCTGATCAATTTCTCTAGCGATCACCCCAAGTGAAGAGCCTCACAAGGTTGTTATGTGAGGTTCCCTACTCGGGCCCATTAGTGTCCAAGGTTTTTTTAGACAATAAGAAATAATTTAGGTATTCCAAGTAATTAACTTATAATCCAGCGTAATCCAGGTAACTAGGAGTAATTTACATAGGTAATCAAAATAGTTTTCAACCATTCTAATTTTTTTTAATTAATTTCTTTGACCGAAAATTTGACAGTTCCATTTTTAATTGAAAATTGATCTTTTTCAGTTAAAAACTTAACCATTTGTTTGAAAATTCATGTGTTTTGTTAAAAATTCGTCTTTTTGCTAGAAAATTATTCTTCTTGCTTACAAAATCATCTTTTTGGTTGTAAATTCGTTTTTTTGTTTGTTTTAAAATTGATGTTTTTATCTGAATATTTAATTATTCCATTTTTTATTGTAAACCATTTTGTTGAAAATTCATCTTTTTGGTAGAGAATTTAACTACTGTGTTGAAAATTCGTCTTTTTTGGTTGAATTCAACTGTCTTTGATTTAAAATCAAAATCTGTTTTTGTTGAAATATCAACTATTACATTTTTTGTTGAGAATTCTCCTCTTTTCGTTAAAACTTTATCTACTCTATTGAAAAATCAACAATTTTGTTCATAAAACTTTCTTTTTGTTAAAGATTTATCATTTTAGTTAAAATTTCATCTCTTTGGTTGGCAATTAAAATATTTTCTTGAAAAATCGTGGTTTTTGGTTATAAAATTTATTTTTCAACTGAAAATTTAATTATTCCAGTTGAAGATTCATTATTTAAGTTGAAAATCCATCCCTTTGGTTGAATATGTAACTATTTTGTTGAATATTCTTTTTTTTTGGTTAAAAATTCATTTCTTGACTGAAAATTGAACTATTTCGTTAAAATTATATCTTTTTTAGATGAAAATCTAGCAAATTAGTTGACAATTCATGTATTTTGTTGGAAATTTGTATTTTTCGGTAGAAAATTAATCTTCTTGATAAAAAATTCAACCATTTGGTTAAAAGCTCATCTATTTTGTTAAAAATTTAATAAGTTAATAAAAAAGTAATACTTTTTGGTTGAAAATTCGCTTAGGTCTAATTTAGGGCGATTAATCCACCATAATTTTATATAATCGTGAGTAATCCTATGCAAATCGGAGTAATCTTAGGTAATTCAGAGTAATTCTCTATACAGAGGCAATCCAGGGTAATCCGATATGATCGTGAATATTATAACATATAACATTTTGGAAAGCTTGTCTCATATACTGTATTTTTTAGGTCAATTGAAAGACATTAAGAATTTCTCATTTTTACGAAAAACAAATTGTAAATGAAACGTATACAATATGTTAATTAACTTAAATTTTCTAGAAGCTAAAACATTAAAATAAGTTAAAACCTTTTTCATACATAAAACTAAAATATCTTATTTTCATGAATTAAACTATTCACTTAAATAAAGAGCCCAAGTCGAAAAATTACCCCTAAGTGTAACATCCCCTTGTCCAGATCTTGCCGGCCCCAAAAATCACCTTTCGTGTAAAATCCCCTTCTGCAGCTTTCCCCAGCTTCAAAAATAACGAATAAGTGGAAAATTCCTCTTTACGGATCTACCTAGCCACAAAAATCACCCTTTAGTCTGAAATCCTCTTGTTTAGCTCTTCTCAAGCCTAAAACTCACCCCTCAATATCAAATCCCCATTTCCAGCTCTCTCCTGTCCTAAAAATCACCCCTACTTGTAAAAACCTCCTTCCGAGCTCTCCCTAAGCCCAAAAATCAACCTAAGTGTAAAATCCCCTTTCGCAGTTCTCCTCAGCCCCAAAAATTATCTCCAAGTGACAAATCCCCCTGTCTAGCTCTCCCCAATCCCAAAAATAACCTGGAAGTCTGAAAACCCGTTGTCCATCTCTACCAAGCCCCGAAAAGCACACGCAAGTGAAAAATCTCCTTCTCTAGCTCTCCCTAGCCTCAAAAATAACCCCAAAGTGTACATATCTCTTGTCCAGCTCTGCCCAGGCCCAAAAGTCACCCCCAAGTGTAAAATCCCCCTTTGCAGCTCTCGCCAGCCCCAAAAATTATCTCTGAGTGTATAATCCTCTTTTCCAGATCTCCCTACCTCTACAAATCACCCCTAAGTAAAAAATCCCTTTGTCTAGCTCTGCCCAACCCCAAAGGTCACCCTAAGTGTAAATTCCTAGCTTAGCTCTCCCCAGTCCCAAAAATCATTTACGGGTATAAAATCCCCTTTTCCAGCTCTCCTCAGTCCTAAAAATCACCCCTACGTGTAAAATCCTTTTGTTCAGCTCTCCTCAGGTCCAAAAATCACCTCAAAGTGTACAATCCCCTTTCCAGCTCTCTCCTGTCCTAAAAATCACCGCTACTTGTAAAACCCTATTTTCCAGCTCTTCCTTAGACCAAAAATAACCTTAAGTTTAAAATCCCCTTTCGCAGCTCCCCTCAGCCCCAAGAATGATCCCTGAGTGACAAATCCCCTTGCCTAGCTCTCCCCAATCCCAAAAATAACCCGAAAGTTTGAAAAACCCTTGTCCATCTCTACCCCGCTCCAAAAAGCACACCTAAGTGTAAAATCACCGTGTCTAGCTCTCTCTAGTCTCAAGAATAACCCCAAAGTGTACATATCTCTTGTCCAGCTCTGCCCAGGCCCAAAAGTCACCCCCAAGTGTAAAATCCCCCTTTGCAGCTCTCGCCAGCCCCAAAAATTACCTCGTAGTATAAAATCCTCTTTTCCAGATCTCCATAGTCCCAAAAATCACCCCTAAGTATAAAATCCCCTTGTCTAGCTCTGACCGAACCCAAAAGTCACCCCAAGTGTAAAATCCCTTGTTTAGCTCTTCCCAGTCCCAAAAACCATCTACAAGTGTAAAATCCCCTTGTCCAGCCCTCGCCAGCCCCAATAATCACCCTATGTATAAAATCCTTTTTCCCAGCTCTCTCCAGTCATGAAAATCACCCCTACGTGTAAAATCCTTTTTTCCAGCTCTCCCCAAGTCCAAAAATCACCCTAAGTGTAAAATCCCCTTTACCAGCCCTCCCAAGTCTCAAAAATCACCCCTACGTATAAAATACTCTTTTCCGTCTCTCCCCGAATCTAAAAATCACCCTGAGTATAACATCCCCTTTTCCACCTCTCTCCAGTCCTAAAAGTCACACCTACGTGTAAAATCTTATTTCTTAGCTCTCCATAGCCCCCAAAATAACCCCAAAGTGTAAAAAACACTTATCCAGCACTTTCAAGGCCCAAAAATTGCACTCAAGTGTAAAATCTCCCTTTCCAGCTCTCGCCTCCCCCAAAAATCACCCCTTAGTGTGAAATCCCCTGTTCCAGATCTCCCTAGCCCCAAAAATCGCTTCTTTGTATGAAATCCCCTTGGCCAGCTCTGCCTAACCCCACAAGTCACTCTTATGTGTAAAATGCCTTATTTATACGGAGAAAAATAGATGGTCAAAGTTAGAGTCAAAAGAGAGTCAGTGCGTTCTTGTAGATGTTCGAAAGGGCCTTGCATAATTTTTTTGACATATTCAGAGCGACTCTCACTCTATGGCCAGTCTGTTATAAGAAGATCAGACTCACTATCAGGGATTATCAAGGTATCCTTTCGGGATGGTCAATACGATCATCTTGTTATAACTCATTTCGACCATCCACGGAGAAGCAGATGACCCGTCGCGTATGACCAATATTTGCGCGTCAATTATGAGCATGAACTTTATAAGGCCGAGACCGGAGGCCTCCATTCTGGTATCCTTTCTTATTACGTATGCGTCGCGTCGACAACATGATTGGTTTCCGTTGTCGCGCTTATTTCAAATGATTAAATGTGCAAGTCAAATGTTCACAACAAATAATAAATATAAAGTTCATAAGAATATTAAGAATTATTGTAAAGTCATATTTAAGATAAGAAGGTATTCTTTTCTCCAAATTTAAAATCTATCACTTATTGTCAAGGAGTAAAACCAAATAATTATTTTAAATTTCACTTATTAAGTCTTTCTTGTTTCCAAAGAATCATTTTTAATAACTTTACTTTTATTATTTGTTGTCAACAATTGATTTTCACATTAAATCATTTTAAATAAGCGCGCCAACGGTAACCAATCCAGTTGTCGACACGATGCATGCAGTGCGAAAGGATACGAGAATCGGGAGCACTGTTAGAGATCATGTTCGGAGTGAGCAAATATTATTGAGTCGTCAGCGTCACATTTGCTGTTTATCGAATTTAAACATATTTTTAATAAGTTTATAGTGCTTTCCAATATTTCGAAAATGCCTGGAGAGTGAAGTGCATAAGATAGAACATGGTGGAAAGTGGATTAAGTTTTTTCTTTTGAATTTCCATCGTCAAATTTGATGCTTCCAAGAGATTAAGGACAAAGGCGTCACTCGACGCTCAGCTATCAATTTTTTGTCACCATGTCGTTTCTAACTGAAAACGTGCCAAAAATTTCATTCACTGATGATGCAGAAAGTAACGAGATGTGTGATATCGGTTTCTGAATTTACTCCAGTGTTTGAAATCTTACAATTCAATGAAGTGACGCCGTGTCCTTAGCCTCTCATGCTCCAAACAATATATTGTCAATGCGCACTCTTTTAGCATATAAAATTATGTCTCATACACCTCGCACTTCACAAATGATAAAAAATGCTTTCAGATTTTATTTATTTTATATAAATTATCTGGGATGATCAAATCAACCCTCTATGATGATCAATTCGGGCCTCTGTGAAGATCAGTTTGGCCCTCTGTGATGATCAGTGCAGTCGTCTGTGACGGTCCAGCCGAACGACAGATATCATCAAGTCGACTCTCTGAGATGATCGACTTGAACCTCTTGTTTTAATCTTCCAGAAATAGTCGTTTTAGCCATGTAGAAGGTTGTCCTATATTTGACCCTCCAATATAGTCAGTTTGCACATCTAGATGGCCAGATTGATTTATATATTTTTTATTTTTCTCCGTGTAGCTCTCCCAGTCTCAAAAATCATTTAAAAGTGTAAAATCTCCTTGTCCAGCCCCCGCCAGTCCCAACAATCATCCTTAGTGTGAGATCCTCTTTTCTGGCGCTCCCCAGCACCAAAAATTACCCCTGAGTATAAAGTCCCCCTTTGCAGTTCTCCCCAGCCGCAAAAATCATTCCAATGTGTAAAATTCTCTTGTTCAGTTATCCCCAGGCCCAAAAGTCAACCTAAGTGTAAAATCCCCTTTTTCAGCTCTTCGCAGCCTCAAAAATTACACTTATCTGTCAAATCCCCCTGTCTTGCTCCTTCCAGCTACAAAAATAACCCGAAAGTGTTAAAACCCCTTGTACAGCTCTCCCCTGTTACAAAAATCTTACCTAAGTGTAAAATCCCCTTGCGCAGCTCTTACCAGCCCCATAAATTATCCCTAAGTGTAGAATCCCCCCTTTCAGCTCTCTCAAACCACAAAAATTACCCCTAACTGTTAAATCCCTTATTCAAGGTCTCCCTAGCCCGAAAATGTACCCGTAAGTATAAAATCTTTTTATCAAGCTCTTTTCAGCCCCAAAAATTACCCCTAAGTTTGAAATACCCTTGTGTAGCTCTATCCAGCCCCAAAAGTCTACATGATAATATTGAATAAACTTTTCTTCTTTTTTCTACCCTTAAGAGTCTAGCCTAACTCGAGTCTGGTGCTGATAAACAAAGGCTGATAAAGAATTACTGATATTTTGTATTATATGCCTGAGGGAAAAGTTTTCAGAATGCACTGTATAGCTTCCATTAAGAACCGAAAGTATAATTTTATGAATCAAATTTCGCTCTCTAGAATCTTTGATTTATACCCACGTACATACTCACTGTTCTCGAAATATGCAAAAAAGCGCGAGGCTATGCATTACTTTCGCCGCGCGAAGAAACCGATTTCCTGCAGGATACACATCCTTTCAAAATTTGGTTTTGAAATCGCATTCATCTGCCTTTGAAATTTTGTTTGGCAGGCAGGACTTTTTGCAACAGGGTATCAATTCCTGGATGTGCTTGCATGCGCATATCAGATCTATCGATCTTAAGAATCAGAAGCCAATGGTCTGCAATGTGCCCTCGATTATATCCAACACGAATTTATAATAATTTAGCTTCTTACGTATACAAACTCAAAAAAAAAAAAAAGAAATCCATTGGCATTGACGACATATTCAAAACGTTCTGCAGTTGTGTAATTCCCGGTCTATTTTTAAACAAAGATACAAAGTAAAATTTCATTTTAATAATAACAACAACATTCATTTTTTATTGAGTATGAACTATTGCCAATAGTACCTGCAAAATATAAGATGCATCAAATCCAAGTGAATCTGAGTCGGCAGGTATGGAGGTCAGCTTATCTGATTATTATAGGCGTCAGATACCTGAGACCTTAGACAAACCAGATCCTGTTTCATTGCTAGTACAATGACTCAAATACTGCATTTAAATTGTGTATTGTGTTCATGCCAAGATGTTGTGAAAATACTTTTTATTTATTTATTTACTTAGGGACCGTTCCAAAACTACGTCACGCTATTTTGTACACTTTTTCCAACCCTCCCCTTACTTCTTCACAAATCACACAAAGCTTGAATCCATCAGAATGACGTCAAAAATATAACCCCCCTCCCCCCTTCCCTCTTTTTGAGTCAAAATTTGTTGTTCGTTTGCATTTAATAAAAGCTTAAAATCAAACCAACAACATACAAACATATTTTTTCAACAGACTTCACAGCCCAAAATGCTCTCAAGGAGGGAAAATTAATTTACCTATAGGTACCAAATTTAATTCAATACAAAACACTTAAGACTTAAAATCGATGAATATTACATTTTCAACAAAATAGTTAAATTGAAAAACTAAAAATAAATTCATTTCCTGCCAAAAGAGAGGAATTTTGAACGAAAGAGTTGAGTTTTCAAGCTAAAAAGTCTAATATTTTAGAAAACAGTTGAACTTTCAAGCGAAAGGTACGAATTCTCAACAAAATCGTTGAATTTTGAACCCAATAGTTGCATTTTTAACCAAAAAGATAAATTTTCGACCAACTGGTCGAATCTTTAAACAACAATAGCTAAACTTCAAAGGAAAACAGTACCATTTTGGAGCAACTAGTTAAATTTTCAAGACGAATTTTTTATAAGACAGTTAAATTTTTAATCCAGGAGAACACATTTCCTTTCCAAAAAGATCAATATTCACTTGGTTTGTTTAATTTCTAACAAAATAATTAAGTTTTCAATAAAATAGTCGAATTTTTAACAAAATAATTAAATTTTCGACCAAAATCACGAATCTTCGTCAAAAAATGAATTTTTAACAAAGAACTTAAACTTTCAACCAAGCAGTTAAATTTTCAATGAAAAATATTATTTTTTAATTAGAATTGAAAAGAATTTCATTTTCTCAAGAATAATTTTAGCCAAATAAGCAGGAAAAATATTCATAATTAAAAAATAAAATTCAAAACAACCTCACTTTTCGGCTCATTAGAGACAAGAATAACATAATGAAAAAAGAGGGAGAAAAAAATTATTCATGAGCAAATGAAATTCTTTTCAATCTTAATAAAAATTTTTTTTAATAGAGACACTAAAGATATGATTCTTCCCAATCTGCAGGATTTGCTTATGAATAATTTTAAGATTTCTTTAAATTGAGTTTACATATTTTTACCTCAATTTTAGTAAGAAATCTTTTCTTTCATTTGAAAAATTTTGTGTAAAAAGTATGCATTGAATTTTAACAAGAATTTTTTAGAAATGTATTTAATATTTGGGATTGTTTTCTTTGCCTAATTGGAAAATTTAATAATCTAAATAGGTTGGTCTTAGAACCACCCACGAAAAGAAAAATATTAATTCTTAACGATAAATATAATACATAGTTGATATTTCAAACAAGAAAAAGTTTTACTTTTATATCAAAAACAGTTGCATTCAACCAAAAAAGACGAGTTTCCAACAAAATAGTTAATTCCTCAACCGAAACAGACGAATTTTTAACCAAACAGTTACATTTTCAACCAAAAAATATCATATCCCTATCAAAAGAGATGAATTTCTAAACTAAAAACATGAAATCCCTATAAAACAGTTGAATTTTCCACCCGAAAACATCAACTTTCTACCAAAAACTTAATTTTAAATGAAGCAGTTGAATTTTCAAGCCAAAAAGAAGAAATTTCTGCAAAACAGTTCAATTTTCAAAAAAATAAATACATTTCTAGCAAAATAGTTGAATTTTCAACAAAGTCATTAAATTTTTAAGCAAATAGTCAAACTTTTAATTAATTTGATAATATTAATAATATTTTAT
This sequence comes from Andricus curvator, assembly GCA_932195095.1. Classification (NCBI taxonomy): domain Eukaryota; kingdom Metazoa; phylum Arthropoda; class Insecta; order Hymenoptera; family Cynipidae; genus Andricus; species Andricus curvator. The sequence goes on from CAKNYM010033979.1 coordinate 10,133, forward strand.
TTTATTAACAATATTACGTATTTATTAATAATATTATTAGTATTTAATATTATTAATAATTTTTACTCAATTTCCTACCAAAAAGACAAATTTACGAGAAAATACGGGAATTTTTACTTAAATTGTTAAATTTTCAACTAAAAACGATCAATTTTCAACCAATAACAATTAAATTTACAGCCAAGATTGATTTCCTAAAAATAAGCGAATTAGCAACGAAATACATAAATTCATAACCGAATTTTTTAATTTTCAACTAGGAACGATCAATGTTCAAACAATAATAGAATGGTAAGATTTTCAGTTAAAAAAGTGAATTTACAAGAAAATAGTTAAATTTTCAACCAAAGAGATGTATTTTCAACTGATAAAATGAATTTTTGAACAAATTAGTTCAGCCAACAAGTTACATTTTTAATCAAGAAGATTAATTTTCTACCATAGAAGACGAATTTACAAAAAAATACATAAATTTTCGACCAAATTGTTGAACTTTCAAAAAAATAGTTAAATGTTCAACCAATGTAATGAATGTTTATTAAAGTAGTTCAACGTTCAACCAAGTAGTTTGATTTTCAATCAAAAAAGATGAATTTTCAGTGAAAAATATAAATAATAATAAATAAACGACAATTAATAATTTTTAATTATTACTATAATATATTATTTTTATTATTATTACACTTATTATCAATTATTATAATAAATTTTTGAAAAAAAAGTATTGAACGAGATAGTTCAATCTTCAACCGAATAGTAGAATTTTTAACAACTGTTTTTCCGTTGTGCAACGCGAGGGGGAAACAACTCTGGTAATCCGCTAGACCACTCAGTCTATCCGCATAATCAAGTGTCATCCGGCGTAATCCACTTGTAATCCACCCAAGTCGGTATAAATAATGTGATCTAAGTAATCCATTAATCCAAAATCTTTAAAGAGTCCTTTTTTTAGTTTGAAAATTTGCCGTTTTGGGTTGAAAATTAAACTATTTTGGTAGAAAATGCATTTCTTTCATTGAAAATTTAACTACATTGTTGAAAATTCGTTTTAATTTTGGTTGAAAATTAATTTTGTTATCTGAAAATGTAACAATTCCATTTTTTGTTAAAAATTGATCTTTTTTAGTTCAAAATTCAACTACTTGGTTGAAAGTTGAACTACTTTGTTAAAAAACAAGCTTTCTAGTTAAATTTCGTCTCTTTTTTTTTTTTGTAGAAGATTAAGATTCTTGCTTGAAAATTCAGCTTTATTGCTAAAAATTAATTTTCTTGCTGGAAAAATTATCTATCCGGTTAAAAATTGAACTATTTTGATGGAAACTTCAACTATTTTGTTGAAAATTCGTATTTTTTTTTTAATAATTTTTTTAACTGAAAATTTAACTATTTCATTTTTTATTGTAAATTAATCTTTTTCAGTTGAAATTCGAACCATTTGCATAAAAATCGAAATATTTTGTTAGAAATTCGTCTTTTTTGGTAAAAAATTAACCTTATTGATTGAAAGTCCAACTACTTAGTTAAAGCACCATGTTAAGAATTCATTTATTTTGTTGAAAATTCTTCTTTCTCTGTAGGAAATTAATCTTCTTATTTAACGATATATTTTTTAGTTGAAAATTTCAAATACTGGTTTAAAAATTAATCAGTTTTGTTGAAAAGTAGTATCGTTTTAAAAAAAAATTTCTCTTTGGTGGATGATTTAATCATTTTGTTGAAAACTCTCTTTTCTCGGTTGACTTTAACAGTTTTTAATTTAAAATTACAATCTGTTTGGTTTGAAATCTCAAATATAACATTTTTTATTGAGAATTCATCTCTTTTGATTAAAAATTATTCTAATTTGTGAAAAATTCAACCATTTTATTAAAAAGTTATTTTTTTTTGCTTAAAGATTCTTCATTTTAGGTAAAAATTTATCTCATTGGTTGGCAATTTAACTGTTTGGTGAAAAACAATCTACTTTGTTGGAAATTTAAGAATTTTGTTAAAAAATCATTTTTTTATCAAAAATCAACTGTTTTGTTGAAAATTCGTCTTTTTGTTTGAGAATTCAACTATCTTGTTGAAAATTTGTCATTTTGGTTGAATTTAACTATTTTTGATTTAAAATTAAAATCTCCTTTGTTTAAAATATCAGATATTACATTTTTTTATCGAGAATTCATCTCTTTTGGTTAAAAGGTATTCTACTTTGTGGAAAATTGAACCATTTGATTCAAAAGTCATTTTTTTGCTTCGGATCGGCAATCTGTACACCTGGGTTCGAATCCTAGCGGAGGTAGAGACGATTTTTCTTTACAGTTATAGATAACCATTTTATATTTAGACTATGCAAATCAAAAACCGTGATTTCATCAACCTTTAAAGATAAGATCAAAACATAATAGTTTTCTTTCTTGTGGTGCATGCCACTGGGTTTCTTCTAATGGAACAAAAATGCCGTTTTGGAAAAAATTGGCCCAATTGGCTCAAGTCCAGATTTTCGAAATTCTAAATTTTTTCTCTTTCTCTTTTGTTATCTTTTACTCTGAATTCTCTCTCCCCATTTCTCTTGACTTATTGCCGTCAGGGTGCTGACCCTGGTCTCGTTTCTAAGTTTCCCAAGTGTTCTCCGATTCAACTTCAACGGTCGCCTGCAAAGTATTTCCGCGCGTCTTGCACCGATACATAACATTAACTGCAAATTTCATTTTGAGATTATGCGATATCTTCCATTCAGCATTTCGAGAGCGAATCGCATATTTAGCTCTGATCATATCCAAATGTATTTCATTGAAATTTATCTCATTGATAAACTCTGACGTTGAAAATCAATTTACATCATCGCACATACAGCGTATGTACGTAAATAAAATGCTGCATTAAAAAATATAATATTCTGAGATTGAGTACTGGCATTTAGTTCAAGTTTTCCGTTGCAAAATTTATTATTATGAATTTTTACCTTTAATTATATTAGCCCAGACTTCTGGTACTTTTCCACCGTATTGAGTTGGTAATGCGCATTTTTTTTTTTTTTTTTTGCTAAAACGGTTTATTGAGGGGTTCTGATGAAAATGCCAAATATTCTAGAAATAACTACGACGCTTCCCGGAAATACTTTTGAAAAAAGTTCCAAAAATCGTGTTTGCGTAGAATGACTTGTCCATTATATTTTAGAGCAAAATGTTCAACAGCAAAATTAAACTACATAGTATCAATTCTGAGTATAGCATTCTGAGTATAGCTTGTATCTATACTTTGGAACCTGTTAATTTTACAGAAAATGTTCTGGATTTTAATTGAAAGAGATGCAATTTCGAGAAATTTTGAAGACAGAACAATGACCGAGTTTTTTTCAAAATACTTTGTTTCTGGGTGAAGCTACGTTAATGATGCGAGAGAAAAAGTCGTTGTGCAGAAAATGATGCAGAATAAAATAAAAAAATCTTTCAGCCATCATAGGTCAAGAGTTATGACTCTTCAAAAAAACCTATTTTCTTGGCTATTTTCAGCCAGAAAAGTTTTTTTTTCAAATAGCTCGTTTTGTGCATTTCCTGCGACCGTATTTGAGCATCTTGGTGGCACATATGCATATATAATTCATTAGAAATAGGCTTTTTCTCAATTTTCATTAAAAAACAATTTATTTTCCACCCATTATTTGAATAATACTTATCATTACTTTCAGAATATCTGTTGTCGAAAGTGAAGGAAGAAAAAATTATAAATTAACTGTTTTTACATTATTTACTCCTTATTTATAAAAAAATGTATGAAGGGGATTAGTTTCACATGATTGTATTTTTGAAAAAAAAACTAATTAAACAATAATTGATTAATTGATTGACTGACAAATCACTATTATTAATTGTAAAATTATTGAGAATATTTTTTCGTAAAATTAAGAGGTTCCAAAGTACCGAAAATATGTCAGAATTGGCAGTTTTAGCCTTTTAAAAAAAAAGTCGGGGTAATTTAAAGAGTCATAACTCCACTCCTAATAGAGATAGGTTTCATTTTTTTTTTGCTTTTTCAGAATTTACTTTAGTTTAAATTTACTGTTGAACTTTATACTCTAAAATTCAATGGGCTCAGTCAATCTACGCAAACACGATTTTTGGAACTATTTTCAGAATTATTTCCGGGACGCGTCGCAGTGATTTCTAGAAAAATTGTAATTTTCATCAGGACAGCTCAATAAATCTTTCTAGAAAAAAAACGCGATTTACCTACTTTATTATTATTATTATACCATTAAGCCATTTCCCTTTCGGGGTAGGTGTGACTTGCTCGGTGAGGAAAGAAGCAATGTGAGGTAGGTGGTATAGATTTTTTAGATTGATCTAGAATTCTCGTGTTATTTATTTAAATGACACGTTCATTCCGCAACACTGCTCCGACCCAAGTTGCTGATCAATCTCTCTAGCGATCACCCCAAGTAAAGAACCTCACAACATTGTTATGTGTGATTCCCAACTTGGGCCCATTAGTATCCAAGGTCTTTGTTTCAGGCGTCATTTCACTCTAGTGTCACTCTGTTTACAAATTATTTGTCGCCACACTTTTCTGTCCTGGCATACTACTCTAGCTTCTTTAACATCCATGCATTTTTTCATGCAAGCTCTCGTGTTTTTATGGCTTCTTATGTCTCTTCGGATTAATGTCTCATTCACAGATTCTAACCATTCTTTCGGCGGTCTACCTCTGGGCATTCTGCCATTTACTTTACCTTTATATACTTCTTTGGTCAGTCGTTCATCTTTCATTTTTTCAACATGTCCGAACCATCTTAACTGATTTCTTTCCCATATGTCAACTAGTGTCTCATCTGTACCACATTCCTTGAGGATTATTTCGTTTCGGACTTTGTTCATCAGTGTTTTCCCGCATATTGTGCTCAGAGGTTTCATGCCAATCGCGTTAATTTTACTCTTGTATTTTTCTTGACAGGTCCATGTCTCGCTACCGTATAGTACAGTCAGTACAAGTATATAATTATGTAGGGCCATTTTAGCTTTTTTTGATATGTTTTTATTTGTTAGGATGGACCCTGCTTTACCGATAACCTGCTTACCCTTATTTATGCGCCTATCTAACTCCCCATCTATTTTTCCGTCGCTAGTGAATAAACTACCTAGATATACATACTGGTCAACTTGTTCTAATCTCTCATCATTTATGACAATGTTGCATATTGTTTTCTCACTTTTTCCTTCATACAACATGACCTTTTCTTTTATTTACGTTAACTCTAGGTCAACAAATATTTGATCTGTACATGATCTTCCTGGCATGAATCCACTTTGGACTTCCAATATCTTTTCTCCTGTAATTTTCATTACCCTACGAATAAGTATTTTTGAGTATATTTTACTTACGGTACTTAGTAAGCTGATACGTCTGTAATTACTGCAGTTGTTTCTATCTCCCTTTCTTTTGAATATTGGTACGCTAATCGCTTTTCTCTAATCGTCTGGGACTTCTCCCATCTCGATACATAAATTTATCAATTCGCACAACCTGTGAGGTATGTACTCGCCACCGTATTTAAGCATTTCAGCGCTAATACTGTCTACACCAGCAGCATCACCGTTTTTTAAGTTCTTAATTATATCCCTAACCTCAGTGACACAGACTTTTTCAATTGGGTTTTCTAATGCATTATGTTCTATGTCGCGGTTCTGTTGCCTTATATGTTCACCTCCTAATAATTCTTTGAAAGAGTCTTTTAAAGCCTCTACTATCCCGTCTGTATCATATAGCATTTCACCTTTGCTGTTTCTCATGCTGACAAACTCTGTACTTTTACTTTCCTTCATCCCTTTAAATAATAGTTTCATGGTTCCTTCAGAGTCGTTATGTATTTTGTTCTCTTCTTCTATTCTGATTTCATCTTTACTTTCCTTGACTAGTCGTTTAACTTTCCTCTTTTTGTGTCTGTAATCATTTTCAAGTCTATTTTTCTCCTCCGCGCTAAAACCTGTGATGTTCAACGTTCTCTTGTACGCTTCTTTCTTTTCTTCTTGGGCTGCCTCAATTTCATCATTCCACCATGCATCACCAGATTTTCTTCCTACAACCGCCGCGCCGTAACATATAATTCGGTGGCAGTTTTAACAATGATATCCCGTAACATAGTCAAAGCGCTATCTATATCTTGATTGCTTCTAAACGCCTTCCAAGTTGCTTTATTCATGCGTTTGTTTATCTCATTCTGAAAATCTATTCGCACTACCGCTTTCTGTAAATTTGCAATCTTGATTCGCGTTTGTTTCGTTTATTCTGTTCTCTTTCTTCTCCATCCCCTTGCTAAGTTTATTTTGGAGACTAGAAGTTAATGATCAGTATTGCATTCGGAACCCCTCACGACTCTTGCATCTTTTACTAGTTCTCTCAGTCTTTCATTCGCAATAAGGAAGTCAATTATACTGCGGTTATTTTCTTTACACCAGGTGTACGTGTGGATCGTTTTATGTCGAAACCAAGTATTTGTAATAAATATGTCCTTTTCTAAGCATAAGCTAACTAATTTTTCCCCGTTATAATTTTTTCTTGTTGGATTAACAAACTAACCAAGCATCCTTTCTGTATCTGTATCCTGTCGTTGGACGCCGGCCCATCCGTTCATATCTCCTAGCAGAATTCTTCTTTCACCTTGATCGCAAGTACTTATTCTATCATTTAAAGTGTCCCAGAAGGCATGTTTGACTTCTTTCGGATCGCTATCAACTGCGGCATAGCACGCTCTGATAAATAATCTTCTGATTCCTACTTTTATTCTAGCCCACAACAATCTGGGAGATACAAAATCATGATCTTTGAGATGCTGTCTTGCTTTTTCATTCATAATTAAACCGACTCCTTGACTATTATGTGATTTACTACCTACTCCTGACCATATTTCAAAACCCTCTTTCAACATCCCATTTTCTATGTTTCTACTTTCTCAACCTTTTTTCTTCGTTTCAGGTACACATAAAATGTCTAGTTTCCTTACGTGCATAGTTTCTCGTAGTTCTGTTACCTTAAGATCATTCACTCCTCTAGCATTCCGAACACCCAGTCTCCATTCATCGCCTGAAACTCGACCTTTACGTTTACCGTGTGTATGCATTTCGTCAATCAAAGTTTCAGTCCATTCCAAGGCTATTTTATTGATTGTATTATTCATTGTTTAGATTGTACACCCAACTAGCACCTTTATGAGCGAAATTCATTTTGCGAGTCGAAATCATGTCCAAGTTAAGTAGTGATTCGTCCTATGGTGAAGAGTAAATTAAACGCCGTCTAACTGAAAAATTTAAAATGTTAAACTTTTCTAAATGAAACAATGCTAAATGGAAGAATGGCCAATACTCTAATTTTTTAAATCCTGCATAATTTACAGAATTATCTTAAAATTTTCTTAATTTTTTTCAAAATTGTTTGGTGTCATTTCTAAATCTTTCAAAATGGTCTATTTAAAAAAAATTATATTTTACAGTTAAAAAACTAATTAAAACCAGTAATCAGTTGATTAATTAATTTAAACCTAAAATGTCCACAATTGCTTAAATAAACTGCTGAAAATAGAGAGAAAGAAGAAGAAGGAAAAGAGTAAACCAGGATATTGAGATAGTAGAATGGAAAACATATTTTATGGAATTACTAGGAGGGGTAGAGAGGAAAGTTAGGAAAGGAGGAAAAGATGGTAGGAAAACAGATGAGGAGGAGGACATTAAAAGGGAGGAAATAGTCAAGATATTAGGGCTGATGAAAGATGGGAAGGCACCTAGTACATATGAGATTCCAAATGAAGTATGGAAACATGTGAGGGGACAGAATTAAAGGAATGGGCATGGATAATGTGAAATAGAATATGGAGAGGAGGAAGGTGGCCAGAGTTATGGAAAGAAGGACTAGTAATACCAATAGTGAAGAAAGGCAAAGGGGAGGAGGTTAAAGATTATAGAGGAGTGACACTCATCCCAACACTGTATAAAGTATATGTGACTGTTTTATCGGAGAGGTTAAAAAAAGAAGTTGTGGAGAGAAATATAGAGCCACCGAATTAGACAGGGTTTATAAAATGGATGAGGCTGATGGACAATATATATGTTCTGAACTATTTAGTAAATAAGAGGATTAAAAGGGAGAAAGGGGCAACGATAGCAATGTTCGTGGCGTTTCACTCATTAGACTGAGGCGAGATAGAAAAAGTTATGGTGAAAAAGGGAATACGAGAGGGATTAATAAAGAGAGTATCGGAAATTTGTAGACAGACAAAAAGCAAGGTAAAGGTAGGAGAGCAAGTAGGAGATAGTTTCTGGTTGGTGAGAGGAGTAAGGCAAGGATGTCCTCTGAGCCCACTTTGGGGAGGAGTTAGGATAGGGAATAAAAAGATATATACACTGGCATACGCAGACGATACACTGTTGATGGCAGAGGATGAAGAAGGGATGGCGGGCTTAATTACAGGATTAGAGAAATACTTAGATGCAAAAAAGTTGAAGTTAAATCTAGAAAAGACAAAGATAATGATGTTTAGAAAAGGAGGAGGAAGAAAGAGAGAATGGACGGAGAGATGAAAGGGAATGAAATTAGAAGAAGTATAAGAGTTTAAGTATTTGGGATATACCTTGCAAACAAATGGAGATCATAGAGCTCATATGAGAGAAAGAATAAAAAAAGCAGCAGAGGTAATGAAACAGATATGGGGAATAGGAAAAAAAGGTTTAAAAAATATTGGAGAAGGAGAATGTCGTTATTTGATACGCTGGAATGGCCGGTATTAGGTTATGGAGCAGAGATATGGGGATGGAAAGAAAGGACCGAGATTGAGAGTTTATAAGAAAGATATCTAAAGTGGATGCTAGGGGTAGACTGGAGGACGCCGGGATATATGGTGAGAAAAAAAGCGCAAAGGGATAAATTAAGTACTAGAGAGGGAAAGAGAGCATAGAATTTTGAGACGAAGCTGAGGGTCGGAAAGGGAGGGGAGTTAGCGAGAAAGTGTTTGATGGAGGTAGAAGGAAGTAGAGGGAGGGCAATAGAATTAACGAGCTGGGAGGAAGAAAGGAGGCAGTTCTTTCAGGCTAGAGATATAGAAGACGGGACCGGAGTCAACTATGAAGAAGTGGAAAAAAGGGAGAGGGAAAGACAATTAATGGACAGATGAGGGATGGTTGAAAAATCAAAATATAATAAATGTTATAAGATGATAAAAAAGGAAGGAGTACCAAAGTGTTTAAAAAAGGGATGGGGAGAGAAAAGATGGACCAGAATAGCAAGATTTAGATTGGGAAACGAGGTAAGGGCAGGTATGTATTGGGAAAAGAAAGAGAACAGGAAGTGCAGAATCTGTGAATGGGAAGAGGAAACATGGGAAGGATGTAGGAGAGGAATAGAAGATAAAGGAAGCTGGCAAGAGAATGTGGTAAAGATTCTAGGGGAGGATGGTTTGAGGGAAGAGTGGATGAAGGAGTTAGATGGTGCTGGGGTAGCGAATGAGAAAGAATGAGAGAATGGATGAAAAAAAATGGCAAAATGGAGGTGCAAGAGAAGTGAAAGAAAAGGAAAGGGAAGTCGCTTAAATAAGAAGCGTAAAGATTTGTAAGTAATGGTTATGTAATAGCATAAGTAAATTAAGATGCGTTTGCATTATCACTCTCTCGCTCTCGATCACTCGCTCACTTGTTTGCTAACACGTCCCAAATTGCGCTATCGTCAAAAAATAGAAATAAGGATATAGATATAAGATTTTCTGTAAATAGGTGTAAATAACTGTAAATAGTAAGGATAAGATTTTATAAAACATGTAGCAGAAAGTGTTGTAAGAAATGGAAGTCATGTAAACCCATAGGGGACACATTATGAATAAAGAAGACTTGGATGCTATACAAATAGACAAACTTTTATTCTTAGACTTATCAATTTAAGTAGTTTTACTACTAAGCATTTAAAACTGAAAATTATTCAATTTTACAACTTAAAAATTAACCATTTTCAATTTAAGAGCATTTAAAATAGAATTTTTCTGTATTTGAATTGCTGAAAAATAGTATAATATCAAATATCAAATGCCTTTAAAATTGAAAATTCACAGCTTTTAGAACTTAAAATAAAAATTTTTCATTTCTCTTTCAAAAATTAATAATTTTATCTTTAGAGTAACGAAATTTGGCAGATTCCTTGAATTTCTGAAAGTTCCTGATTTATCTGAATTCCATAAAGCCCTTGAATATTCTGAATTCCCTAACTTCCTGAAATTCTTTGAATTTCAGAGCGCTCGGAAATCCCTGAAATTCTCTAACTTCCCTGAAATCTTTGAATTCTCTGAATTTCCTGAACTCCTTGAATATTTTGAATTTCCTGAGTTCTCTGAATTCCTGAAAGTCCTAGAATTTCCTAAATGCTCTGAAATCTTTGAAATTCTCCTAATTCCCTGAATTCTCTGAATATTCTGAATTCTCTAAACTCCTTTAATATTCTTCTGCATTCCTTAAATATTTGACTTCTCAAAATCCCTTGAATCCCCTAAATAGTCTGAAATACTGTGAGTAGTTTGTAATCCTTTAATATTCGGAGTGCTCTGATTTCTCGGGAATACGGGGATATTCTGCATTTCCTGAATTTCTTAAGTATTCTAAATTTCTGAAATTCTTTCAATTCCCTAAATCCCCTGAATTCTTTCAAATCTTCTGAATTCTTTAAATTCCCTGAATTAATAGAATTATTTGAATTTCTTCAATTCTTCTGAATTGCTAGGAAGTTTTTGCATTATTTTGTAGTCCTTGAAGCTTTGAATTTAGGGAGTTCTCAGAATTTAGAAAGTTTTACGAATTGAAGAAATTCATATAATTTAGAGAATTTGGATGAATTCAGATACATTTGAGAATTTTGAGGAATTTCCCATGTTTTATGGAAGTTAAAATATTCAAATGATTCAAAGGAATTAAACAGAATTTCAAGGAATTTAAAAGAATCTATCGAGATCGTCAAGGTAGGAGCCATTACCAGAAGTAAACATATAACAAATAAATTTAAAATTTCAGTATATAACCTGCAACTTGCACCCACTGTGCTGTACAGTGGCGAGACGTGGACCCACCAAGAAAAGTATAAGAGTAAAGTTAACATGGTTGGAATGCAATTCCTGCGGTAAAACACTAATAGAAAAAGTCAGTGATGAGAGGATTCTCAAAAAATGTGGTGCGGAGGAAACACTGTTTGACAAGAGTTTAATACATTTTTTGAGGTCGTTTGGGCAGGTTGAGAGAATGAAAGAAGAACGACGGACAAAACAAGTATATTTAGGTAAAGTGAATAGTAGCGTACCCAGATGCATACAGAGAAAAGAATGGTGGGAATATGTGAATGAGACTCTGTATCGAAAGGTATAAAAAGCCACAGAAACACAAGACATTTCATGAGAAAATTTATGGACATGAAGGAAGCTAAAGAGGTACGCTAGGACAGGAAAGTGTTGCGACGAAAAGTTTATAAGAAATGCATGATGAAGAGTGCCCAATGGAGTGAGAGACGCTTCAAACGAAAGATCTTAGATACTAATGGGTCTGCATGAAGAGCTTCACATCGTGACTTTGTGAAGCTCTGCGCCTAGGGTGCTTTTTAGAGAGATTGATCAGCGACTTGGGTCGGAGCGGGACGAATGTATTATTAAAATAAACAACACGGGAATTCTAGATTAATCGCGAAATCTAAAACCCCCCGCCCCTTTTAACGCCTCGCACCTATGAACACTTCCTACTCTGGATTTATCTTTTCAATTTTCCAATACCCATGTCACATTAATATGTGAAAAAATAAAACAATCTTGCCTGAAAAATAAAACCACGCCTCTCAAATTATTTTTTTTTCTGGAAATTATCAAACTGTATAATTTAAAATAGGAATCATAACCGGTGCTCTTACCCTAAATGTAGGTTATTGACTGGAAGCTCCTGAAATCAGAGGTTAAGTCACTCGAAATACTTAAAAACGTGGGCTATTTCGAAGCAACGCAGAGTTTCGTAATTTCGTATTTCGGGTGTTTATTTCTAAAATTGGAATAAATTGATCTAAATTTATTTGAAAGACGGCAAAGTGCACGCATGTGGACAATAACATGTAGGTATAATTCTTCTGAGAAGATTGTGGGAGATTTCCTGGCACCATAAACGTATCTCGTCCAACACAGAATAGAGATTCTTTGTGTTCATACCGCGGCGGCGTACGCTACAAAATCTGCAGACGTTATATTGGCAGTAAACCCCCAGTGCATTCTGATTTATGAAGATGCAACATTGAAACTGAACGGATACTTTATTGCCTCAACTCGACCCAAACGTCGCGTACGTCATCTTCCGAAGAGAACCCACAGCGGAACTCTCAAAACTTTTACGAACCTTTTGCTCCTTTTGCTCGCTCCTCTTGTTCCGTTAATTGTTCTCTTCATTTTTCTTTTTTCACTTTCATGCAATATTGACAAATGGTTCCCAATATCATTATTTTGCCCCGCATCATTATTGTTCAATGTCACTCTGACCTGATTTTATCGTGGAAAAAAATGTATTGCTTACTTCGTTTCCTGAATCTACATTTTACATCAATTTTTAATGCACGTTTTACAGTTTGCTAGGTAATCGAAAAATTGAGTTTATAGAAAGTATTCTTGATACTCCTTTTCTAAAATGTTCTTTTAATCATAGCCACCTTTTCTAAGTTAATTTCAAAGTACCCCCATTTGTAGAGATCCAAATGAAATTTATTCCATCATTATCGATTGCAGCCTCATTAAAAAAGTTTTGATACTTAAATATAATAATACTCGATGTTTTCTAAACCTATTTATTATAAATATATTAAATTACTTTATTTGGGCTTGGTCAAAAACCCTTATACTTTTTCCCGGGAGCGAAAGTAAGGGGAAGTGAAGGCGAGTAGGAGAACTGAGGGAAGGGGAAGTAGGAGTGACGAAAGTAGGGGAAGTGGAAGGAGAGGCAGTGAGGGAAAATTTGGGGAGGATGGGATAAGTAGTGGGGTGGGGAAAGCGAGGGATGGCAAAGTAGGGGTGGTAGACGTAGGGTAAAAGAGGGAAAGTAAAGGGGAAAAACAGAGAGAGAGTGAGGGAAGTGAGAAGAGGGGAATTATGGATGGGGAGGGGAAGCAGATAAAAGAAGAAGAAGTAGGGGGTGGGAAGACATTGAATGAGGACATTTTAACGACATAATATAACAGCTAACATCTAAGCTTACAACTTAATAAGGTCTTAATAGGCTACGAAACTCTTTTTTGTAAACACAATGCGCCTCCTTTAATTATTTTTTATGTAATGAGCAAGGGTGAATATGAAAAGCAAGGGGAGGAGAGGTATGGTAAGTGAAAGAAAGTGAGGGAAGGGAAAGTAGTGAAATCGAGTGGAGGGGATGCAAGGGAAGTGAGGAAGGAAAAGAAGGGTGATACAAGTGGGCGAAGTGGAAAGAGAAGGGGTTAGGGGAAGTGTGGAGAGGACCGGGGAAGTGTTGGGATGAGGGGCAGCAAGGAAAGGGAACGTAGGGGTGGCAGAAGTAGGGTAAAGGAGGGAAAGTAAAGGGGGTATAGTAGATAGAATAAGGAAAGTGAGAAGAGGGGACTTATGGATGAGGAGGCTCATACTTTTTTGTGAACACGAGGCGCCTCCTTTAATTAATTTCTTTACAGTAAGCAAGGCTGAGTATGGAAAGCGAGTATAGGAGACGTAGGGGAAGTAAAATAAAGTGAGGGGAGAGGAGGGTAAGAAGGGGAGGGAAATTAAGGGTGCTAGAAATAGGGTAAACGAAGGAAAGTAAAGAGGGATAGCAGGGAAGGTAAGGGAAATGAGAAGGGGGAATTATTAGTGAGGAGGGGAAGTAGGCGAAAAGAGGACAAGAATTGGAGGGGAAACATGGGATGGAGACATTTTAACGAATTAATTAACGTCTTAGTATGCTACGAAACCCTTTTTTGTAAACGCGAGACGCCTAATATGATTAATTTTTGTACAATGAGCTAGAGTAAGTATGGGAAGCAAGGGTGGAGAATAAGGGGAAATGAAAGGAAAGTAAGGGGAGAGGAAGTAGTGAATGCGAGTGAAGGGGATGCAAGGGAAGTGATGGGAGAGGAAGTAGCAATGATATAAGCAGGGGAAGTGGAAGGACAGGAAGTGAAAGGACAGGATGTGAAGGAAAGTGTGGGGAGGATGAGGTAAATAGTAGGGTTGGAAAAGCGAGGGATGGTAAAGAAGGCGTGGTCGAAGTAGGGTAAAAGAGGGAAAGTAAAGGGGGATAGGGGAGAAAGTAAAGTAAGTTAGAAGAGGGGAATTATGGGTTGAGAGGGGAAGTAGATGAAAGAAGAAGAAGTAAGGTTGGGAAAACATGGAATGGGGAAATTTTAACGACTTAATTAACGTCTTAATATACTACGAAACACTTTTTTGTAAACGCGAGGCGCCTCCTTTGATTAATTTTTGTGTAATGCGCAAGGGTGAATATGAAAAGCAAGGGGGGGAGACGTAGGGTAAGTGAAGGAAAGTAAGGGAAAAGGTAGTAGTAAAAGCGAGTTAAGCGCAAGCAAGGGAAGTGATGGGAGAGGAAGTAGAAATGATATAAGCAGGGGAAGTGGAAGGAGAGGAAGTAGGAATGGTATAAGCAGGGGAAGTGGAAGGAGAGGAAGTAAAGGGAAAGTGTGGGGAGGATGGGGTAAGTAGTGGGGTGGGGGAAGCGAGGGATTGTAAAGTAGGGGTGGTAGAGGTAGGATAAAGGAGAGAAAGTAAAGGGGGTATATATATATATATATATATATATATATATATATATACCATTAAACCATTTCCCTTTCAGGGTAGGCGTGACACTACCCGATTCGGGTAGTGTTTCTAGGTTTTTCTTGTAGTTATAAATAACTACAAGTGTGGGCTCACCACACCCACGATGTGCCAACAGCACTCATGTCAGTATTCTTGAATGGTCACCCATCCAAGTACTAACCGCGTCCAACGCTGCTTAACTTCAGTGATCTGACGAGAACTGGGTTTTTCAGCGTGGTATGGCCGTTGGCCATATACCATATACCCGTTGGGTATAGTAAAGAAAATAAGGGAAGTGAGAAGAGGAGAATTATGGATGGGGAGGGGAAGTATGCGAAAGAACAAGCGGAGGTAAAACATGTAATGGGGAAGTTTCAAGGACCTAATTAACGTCTTAATATGCTACGAAACCCTTTTTTGTCAACGCGAGGCATCTACTTTGATTAATTTTTGTATAATGAGTAAGGCTGAGTATGGAAAGCGAGTGGAGGAGACGTAGGGAAAGTAAAGGAAAATGAGGGGAGAGGAAGTAGTGAAAGTAAGTTGTAGGGATACAGGGGGAGTGAGGGGAGGGAAGTAGGAGTGATAGAAGTAGTAGAAGTTGGAAGAGAATGAATGAGGGATTGAAGGGAAGTGTGAGGAGGATGCGGTAAGTATTGGGGTGGGGTAGCATGGGGAGAGAAAACATGTTATGGAGACATTTTAACGATTTAATTTACGTCTTAATAGGCCTAATATGATTAATTTTTGTATAATGAGCAAGGGTAAGTATAGGAAGCGAGGGTGGAGACTTAAGGGAAGTGAGAGGAAGGGTAGTCGGGAAGTTATAGTGAGTAGGGTAGGGGTGGGGGAGTGAGAGTAGAAGAATTAGTGGTGGCAGAAGTAAGAGAAGGGAGGGGAAATGATTGGTAAAGTGAAAGAGGGGAATTGTGGGAGAATCAGGTGGAAGAAGGAAGAGTAGGAGAGGGAAGCTAAGAAAGGAGAAGATGCGAGCGTCCTAATTAACGTCTGAATAGGCTACGAAACCAATTACTGCAGGCACTTGGCGTTCACTTTGACTGAGTTATTGATTCAGAAACTTCATTTTCAAAATTTTATGGTACAGGAAAATGTTACATTTACGTGCATTATTCCTTCTATTTTATTGTGCCAGAGTTAATTGTGGCCTTTTACAAAGAAATTTGGATACTCAACTATAATAATACTCGATGTTTTTTTTACTTATTTATTAACATTACCATAGGTCACTTTTTCTAGTCAAATATTTGTAGTTACAGTTGACTGATAAACACAGAAATATTAAGCGTATCGTTTAATACAATATTCTATAAAATTAAGCTCAAAATAATAACATTTTTTTTGTGTAAATCTGATATCGAAACTGAAAAATACATTTTGAAAACAAAAATATCATTACCATACCTGTGTTAAAAACCAGTCTCGAAGTGAAAAAAAATTATGAAACCCATTTCGTTACCGGCTCAATGGTGTTTTCTTTCATAGTTCGGCGACTATTTATGATTGGAATATGTTTTTTTTATAAATATTAAAAATAAAATAAACTTCATCGTTTTTCTCGCATCATTCCCATGCAGTATGTGACTGCGTGGGAAACGTCTGTTTTTAAATAAAGATCTCAAGATGTGAGCATATTTTATGTACCATATTTAATGTACGAATTTAATTATCATTTCTTATTTTCAGAAATGCCCCGTTTGGATTTTAAATTGTCAAATGTGATACGATCAATTTCCGTTATGAAATACTAAATTCCTAATAATAATATAATTGCCAGTCTAGGTTCTAAAGTTTTCTTACAATTTGAAAATTACAGTTATGTGTATCCTGCTCTTCCAGGATGTAAACTCAAAATCGATAGAAACCTTTAACCCACCCCTAATTTCAATAGACAAACGAGGTTAACAGTAGCAAGTTGAATTATTGCAAGAAACGGTTAATAAATGGCAATTTTGCAAATTGAAGTAGAATTAAATAGTCCGATGGTAAAAAGAGTGTATTCTCTAAATTATGCATCATCCCCATCGAAACTCGCTTTTGTCTCAACTTCTTTCGCCAGTTGCGGTTTCTCGTGATCGATCGACAGCACAGAGCAGACCGTTCACATGAGGAACTGCTTGGGGTTTTTGTGCATGATACGAATCGATGGATTGGATGAGACCGGGAAGACATGATGCAAGTTGTCCACAATGTCCACAATGTTTCTGCCCCCACACGATGTTCCTTAACGTCACCGGCGCGGCGCAGAGCGGCGTGGCGTCCCGTCGTCGTGTGCAGTTACCATCATCATCGGCAGCAGGTGGCCCATCCTTTTTTCCACTCCTGATTCCACGAGTCCTTAATTCTCTTAACGAGGAGAGAAAGGATCTCAAATCGAAATCGGGACAAGTCGATGGGTTAGGAAACACTTTTTTTCTGAAACTCTTCTCTTCGCAGCGGCTTTTCTCAGCTTCCTAATGATGTCCTCCTTTCTGCGACGAAAGTACTAGGATAAAAAAGATTTTTTTATCACTGATAATTCTATCTTTGTGAAATGGTCAATTATTAGGCCTACAAGGTAATTCGGTGCCTTTACTTTGATGTCTTTTAACTCTTGTTCAAATTCGAATTTTTCCATCATGAGGTAGTTTTAAAGGAGGAACCTTACACTTTGAAACACAATCTAATGGGCGGCGGCCCTGCGGACTTCACCTTGAAGATCTTCAGTGAATACAATTGCGTGCGACGAGGAGTATTTGAGATACTGCATTCTTCTTGCATTCAAATTCAAAAATCACAAAAAGTGAACTCTCTGGAACCACTTTTTACACGTTTTGTGGTTCATCGCACCTTCTCCTAAGGCTGACCAAGTCATTTTGGTCGCCTCAGCTGCATTTTTTTCAATTGGAATACAAAAAGAATGCATTGTCTTAAATGTGCCTTGTCGGACATCATTGTATTCACTAATGATTTTTGAGGTTAAATCCGCAGGGCCGCCACCTATTATATTGTGTTTTAAAGCTTAAGGGTGCTTTCATGCCTTTGCAAGCAGGCAGCATGCCTGCAGAAAGTCCACAAGAGTAAAAGAGATAGAGAATGGTCCGTCTCTTTTACTCTTATGGACTTTCTCCAGGCAGGCTGCCTGCTTGCAGAGGCATGAAAGCACCTTTAAAACTATATTAGGGTGGGAAAAAATTCAAGTTTGACCAAGAATTACAAGACTTCAAAGTAAAGGCACCACATTAATTTGTAGACTTAATATCTTTAAAAACGAATTTTCAAAGGACCTCCTGAATAAATATAGAATTTGAATCAACCTGGTTGTCTAGCGTCCTGGAAATCCTTAAAAACCTTGAAAGGTCTATGAATTCTTTTTTACCTGGAAAAACATGGGAAAATCCTTGAAATTCGCTCATTATCCTGGAATTTTTATTCATTTTGTTTGAGAGCAGAACATCACATTTTACAATAGATTGTTCATTTTATCGCGGTGAACACCACGAAGCTACAGTCGAAAATATTTCAAAGTTTGTCATTCATTCCCGACTTTTTTCAACTTCAACAACAATTTCTTTAGAATTTTTCAAACCTAATCATTTTTTTTTGTCAGTATATGGAAAATTAGTTCGATTTCTCGTGTGATGAGCTTTTATTGATTAGAATTTGTTAAAATTTGACTAAGTTGTCCTGGACTATTTGTACAGTATAGCCGTAGGTCAGGCAAAAGATCAGGAAAGAGGCAGGGAATTTTATTGGACGGAGAAAGTCAGGGATTTTGAAAAAAAATCTAGCAGAAGTCAGGAAATTTGTAGAAGGGGAACTTTAACTGTCAAGGATAATAAATTCTTAACTTTTTAATTTCAATTAAAAATTTTTTTATTCCATTCATAAAATATTCTATGTAAAAAAATTTACAAAATTAAGATTGTGATATTCAAATATTAGTGATCAGGCGTAAAAAAATTGGTCCGAGTGAAGTTGGACAATTTTGAAAATGAAGTTCTAGGGTATTCTGATATAATGTTCTTGTTTTGAAATATTTAATATTACATTATTCGTTGAGAATTTATTTTTTTTTAAGAAAATTCAATTACTACCAATTTTTCGTTAAAAATTAATCTTTTTAGTTAAAAATTCGTCTTTGTTGGTCGAAAACTAACCTTTTTGGTGAGAGTTCATATTTCCGGGTTGAAAATGAAACTGCTTCACAAGAAATTCCTCTTTTGGCTTGAAAGTTCAACAATTTGCAATAATTTTTTCTTGCTTATAAATTTTTATTTGTTACAAATTTAGCTTTTTTGGTTAGAAAATTGAAAATTCATCCTTTTGGTTGAAAATTGAATTATTTTCAAAATTCATCCTTTTGATAAAAAATTTGAAATTTTTGGTTAAAAGTTGACCTACTTTGTTAAAAATGCATTCCTTTGGTTGCAGATTTATCATTTTAGTTGAAAATTCACCTCTGGTTGAAAATTCGACGAGTTTAGGCATTGCTGTCCCAGTGCAAGGAGTCTCGGCGTGGTTCTGCTGCTTGCAGATGCAGGGGAATTCTGTGTATAAGTTAGACGCGTGACACTTGCAGGGGAATACCCGTGGACGTTGGGGAAAACCTAGCGAGCATCGACAAAATGATAAATCTGCATTGCCGTCCGATGGTAAATCTGTATTACCAGCTGATGGTAAATCTGCTTTACCGGTCAATGGCCATTACCTTATGTAGGTAACTTAGCCTGGAACAGAACCTTAAACTTAGCATGGAACGGAACCTGTTCAGTCGGCAAGTGGCGTCGTATTCTTGTTGCTCTACTACTTCCCAGGGTTTCCTCCTAGACGCGGAAAGTTCCCTGGAAAATAAGCCTTTCGGGTATGAAATGACCTTTGCTATTGAAATCGTTTGGAAGCAGATCAAAGTGTGATTTCTTTATGCATTTTAGTGCGATGAATACAAAACTGACACCAGTTTCCTCCAGCACCTCAGGGTTTCTTCCTACACGCGGAATATTCCCCAGAAAATCAGCTTTGTGGGGTATTAAATAACCTTTCGTATTGAAATCGTCTGGAAGCAGGTCAGAGTACATGATACTTCTATGTTTTTTTTAGCGCTAAGTACGAATATGACTTTAATTTCACCAGTACGTCAGGATTTTCCCCTAGACGCAAAAATTGTACTAGAAAATCAGCTTTTACAGGAATGAAATTGCCCTTGGTATCGAAATCGCCTGGAAACTAGTCAAATATGATATCTTTATGTATTATGGTTTGCTGAATACAAATCTGACATTGGTTTCTCCCTCGCATGTCAGGGGTTTTTCCTAGAAGCAGAAAATTTTCCAGAAAATCAGCTTTTTTCGGTATGATATTAACCTTGGTATTGAATTCATTTAAAAATAATAATTAAATACCCAGAGTGATTCTATATACGGACAACCAGCTTTTCTAGGAAATTTTCTGCATCTAGGGACAAATCCTGACATACTGACGAAAAATATATGTCATATTTGTATTTAGCACACAAAAATACATGAAGATATCATGCCTGACCCGTTTCCAGACGATGTGAATACAAAGTGTAATCTCATACCTGACAAAGCTGATTTTATAGGAAATTTTCCGCCTCTAGCGGGAAACCGAGGGGTCGACCACTCCGATATTCCTGGTACACTGATGAAATATTCCCATATATTCTTTCAATATTCCCAGATATTCTTGATATTCTTTATATTCCCAAATATTATTGATATTCCTTATATTCCCAAATATTCCCTCATATTCCTTCATATTCCGAAGTATTCCTAAATATTCGAAAATATTCTGAAATGTTATATTCCCCAATTCCTCCCCATCCGTATAATTGTATTCGTATAGCTTTTTGCCTGGTGTATTTGCCCAGTGATCCCAACTTTGGCATGTAGAGTAGGGTGAAACAAAATTTTTTTTCTCGAATTTTCATGCATATCGCCAGGAAATTTGTTTCAATCCACACAAAAATAAATTCATTTTTTTTGTATATTTAGAATCGTCAATATTAGCTGAATCCAGTTGAAACTCAACATTTATCTTCACAATCAGCCATATGTATACCATTAAGCTAATCCCTTTCAGGGTAGGCGTGACACTACCCAATTCGGGTAGTCTTTCTAGGTGGATAGTTTTCTTCTAGTTATAAATAACTACAAGTTTGGGCTCACCACACCCATAATATGCCAACAGCACACAGTATTCTCGAATGGTCACCCATCCAAGTACTAACCGCGCCCAACGCTGCTTAACTTCAGTGATCTGACGAGAACTGGTTTTTTCAGCGTGGCATGGCCGTTGGTATATAATATGAATAAAATATTATTTTATAAATATCACCCCCATGAGTATGTTTTATAGGGTCCCAAATAAACCCCATAAGTGAAAAAATGGGTTTTGCGAGTATTTGGCGCTAATTATAATTTTTTGCGGTTTTTTTGTGTGCAAATTGTTTCTAATACATGAAATACTACTTTATACTGATAATTAGATATTGACATAAATCGTTTGAACAATTTATTATTGTTTTTAGCAATTTGCTCTTAGAATAGAGTTAGAAAGTCGCGTTTTTTTCAAAAAAAATCCACTTTTAGTTCAATATTCAATTGCAGTTTTTTTTAAATTTCACACTTTTTGTTCAATTTTTAATGAGAGTGATGTAAATAATTATTTTGATTTCATAAAATCAATTGTTTGAAGAATTTATTATTATTTTTAATAATATTCAATTGGAATAATGCTAGAAACTTGTGTTTTTTTCTGAAATGTTTAGCTTTTTACCACTTTTTACGTAGTGAAGTGATAAATAATGCAAGTTAGCAAAAATAGTTGTTTAAACAATTTATTATTGTTTATAATCATCTTATCTTAAATAAGTCCTAAAAAATTGTGCTTTTTTCTGAACTTTCAAACTGTTTGTCCACTTTTCACTTAGTGAGTTAATAATTGATGCAAGTTAACAGACATCCATATCACAAATTACGCAATTTGTAATTCAAGGTGAGAAATAGAATAATAATGCGTATATTTATTAAATAATAGCTTATTTTAAGAAGATGAATTCCTAACAAAATACGTACGTTTTTAATCCAATAGTTGAATTTTCAACCAAGAAGATCAATTTTCTACCAGAAAAGACAAATTTTCAACAAAATACATAAATTCATAACCAAATAGTTGAATTTTCAACTATAAAGATTTATTTTCTATTCAAAAGACGAATTTTCCAAAAAATCCCATACATTTTCAACTAAATAGTTTGAACAATGAATGTGACGTAAATCAAATTTTATTTGAATAACTTTTAGTTTCAACATTTTTTAACAAAATAATTGCATTTTTATACTAAAAAGATCAATTTTAACGAAAAATGTATTGGTTGAATTTTCATTTGAGAGAATTATTTTTTAATGAAAAAAAAAACGAATTTTCTACAATACCATTGAATTTTCAGTTTAAAAAATTACTTTTTAATTTAAAAATACGAATTTCCAACTAAAATTATCAATCTTGAAGAAAAAAATAAACTTTTAAGAAAGTAGTTCAACTTTCAACCAAGGAGTTGAATTTTCAATCTAAAAAGATGATTTTTCAACGAAACATGTAATAGTCGATACTTCATAAAACAAGTTTTAATTAAAAATAAACAACAGTTGGATTTTACAAACCAAAAACGAATTTTCAAAAAAATACCAAATTGTTGAATTTTCAAGCCAAAATGGTGAATTGTCTACAAAACAGTTAAATTATCAACAAAAAAGTAAGTTTTTAACCAATGAGTTGAGTTTTCAACAAAATAGTTAAATTTTTAGATGAAAAAATGAATTTTTAACCAAAAAAATTGATTTTATATTAATAAAAGACGAATTTTCAACAAAATACATAAATTTTTAACCAAGTAGTTGAATTTTCTACTGTATTATTGATATTTTTAACCAAAAATACGAATTTTCTACAAAACAATTGAATTTTTAACAAAAAAGTTAAATTTTCAATCGAAACAGATTAATTGTTAACCAGACACTTGCATTTTTGACCAAAAAAGATTAAATTTTTACAGAAAGAGATGAATTTTCAAATCAAAAAGATGAATGTTCAATAAAATATAATAACATACAAAGGATATAAGAATTCATAACCAAAAATTTATTAGCAGACTTTTCTACTGAAAACAATAAACTTTCAAGCAAAAATAATTGAGATTTTCTCTTTGGTTTTTATTAACTAAGTTCACATTTAAGCGGAAAACGAGAAAAAGAGGGGAATAGGAAAAAGACTGTGGAGCCTGCGATAAACAAATAGGGATTTTGATCATTTATAGACCAAAGAATAATAATTTAAACATTTTCTGAAATATTGTCTCATATTCCCGAATATTCCTTCATATTCCTACATATTCCTACATATTCCTTGATATTCCCTCATATTCCTACATATTCTCTCATTATTATTATCGATTAGCGATTCGAACTCGAAAGTTCATCGCCTCATCTACCCGAGACCGCCACACATCTCTGTCTTGTGCATTCTCCATCCAGTTTAAGTAATCATGTCCTAGTTCTTTTAGATCATCCCTTACATTTTTCTCCCATCTGTTTCTCGGTCTGCCTAGGGGTCTCTTACCAGTCGATCTCCCTCTTAAAACTTGCGCCACTGTTCTTTCATTGCCCATTCTTGCTACATGCCCCGCCCATCTTAATTTACGCGCTTTCATTACTCTATTAATATTTGCTGACCCGTAGAGAGCGTGCAGCTCATCATTATGCAGTTTTCTCCACTCGCCGGTCTCTTCGTCTCTTTTTGGACCATAGATTTTTCTAAGTACTTCATTCTCGAAAACTCTAAACCTATTCTCTTCTCCTTTCGTCAGCGCCCACGTTTCACACCCGTACATGACGACCGGCATTATTATCGTTTTGAAAATTCTTACTTTGATGTTTCTGGATAGCGATCGCGATTTTAGTAGCGTGTTTTCTGCATAATAGCACCCATTGCCAGCGTGTAGCCGCGCATTGATTTCCGTGTTAATCTTATTTTCGCTAGTTATAATAGACCCGAGGTATTTAAACTCGTTAACCCTTTCGAATTTCATATTTCCGGCCATTAGATCCCCGTCTTGATTACTTTGTCCGGACCTGACGACGGTCATATATTTTGTCTTCGATTCGCTAACTTCCAAGCCAATCTCTTTGGCTTTTGCGATCAAGATTTCTGCATTTTTAGCTACCGTTTCTTTATCATCCCCTAGTACGTCGAGATCATCCGCATATCCAAGAATTTGTATTATCCCATTGAGGGTAGCACCGGACGGATTCACTTGTACATGTCTGATCACGTATTCCAAAACTAAGTTGAAAAGGACGCACGAAAGTGCATCGCCCTGTTTCAGGCCATCGCGGATCGAAAACTCTTCCGATAAACTTCCGTTTGCACGTATTCTACCCCTACTGCCGCTTAAGCAAATTTCGATAAGTCTAACTAATTTTCTTGGTACACCCAAGAACTCTAGGATCCAGTACATTCGTTCGCGTATAATAGAGTCGTAAGCTTTTTTGAAATCGACAAATAGCTGATGCACTGCTTCATTAAATTCCCATTTCTTTTCTAACAGTTGTCTAATTGTAAACATTTTATCGCTTGTAGATCGGTTTCGGCGGAATCCACACTGGTAATCCCCAATGATTTCCTCGGCAAAAGGAGTTAGTCTACTTAAGATTACATTGGACAGGATCTTATAACATGAAGGCACAAGTGAAATTCCCCGATAATTGTTACAATTCGTTTTATCGCCTTTTTTAAAGATAGGAATAATAATAGAGGTATTCCATTCCTCCGGCATGCGTTCTGTTTTCCAAACTGCGCGTATTAATTTACAAATTTGCCTTGTGAGGCAAGGGCCTCCATTTTTTATCAGTTCTGACGGTAGGTCGTCGATGCCCGCGGCTTTGTTACTTTCTAACTTCTTTATGGCCATTTCTATTTCTATATCAGTAGGATCATCAATTAATAGATCAACAGTGTGGATTTCACCGAGATTACCTTCAACGGGGGCTTCGCGTACATTTAATAACTTATCGAAATAGTTTTTCCATAAATTCAGTCTCTCTGTCGCATCGGCTACTAGATTGCCATTTTCGTCCCTCATTACTTCCGTTCTACTTTGAAAGCCTTTCCTTATAAAATTGATTCCCCTGTACATCTCACGCGGGTTATTTTGTTTATTATGCGTTTCTATTGCTAGTATTTTATTCTTTTCGCACTCCCTTTTCTTGGATCTATAAAGCCTATTTGTACTTTTACTAATCTCAAAATACTTCTTATGTGTTTGATCGCACTTATTTTGTAAACTAATTAGTTTGGCCTTCCGACGTTTTTCAAACCAAAGTTTGCACTCTTCGTCAAACCATGGTTTGCTTTTGCTTACTTTCTTTAAACCTATAGTAAGTTTCGCGGCTGTCTTTATCGCCTTTTTCATATCGCTCCACAGGGTTTCCGAGTCCTCCACGTAATTATCGTTATCGTCTCTCTGTTCTTGGAGAACGTCGAAACTATTAGAGATCTCAACTTGATAATTTAATATTTCTGTTGGTGTTTTAAACTTATCTATATTGAAACGAACTGTTGGCTCTGTGCGGCTTCTTTTGTTACTTAACGCTAGCCTAGATCTTAGTTTTACCATCACGAGAAAGTGGTCTGAATTTAAATCCGCTCCCCTGCACGATCTTATATCGAGAATGTTTGTATGACGTCTTCTGTCAATTAGAACGTGATCAATCTGATTGCGAGTGTTACCATCTGGTGATGTCCAGGTGGCCTTATGTATATTTTTATGCTTGAAAAATGTGCTTTTGACAACGAGGTTCTTTGAAGCTGCAAAGTTTATTACTCTAGTCCCATTATCATTACTGACGTCATGCAAACTTTCCGACCCTATTGTAGGCCTATACATCGGTTCTTTTCCAATTTTCGCGTTGAAATCTCCCAATACTATTTTTGCGTCATACGTTGTGAACTTGTCAAAAACCTGTTCGATTGTTTCGTAAAAAAGATCCTTAGTATCTTCGTCTTTGTCCTCGGTGGGGCAGTGCACGTTGATCCACACCTGTTTGCTGAAATTACCCTTTAGTACAATATATGATAACCGATCGTTAATGAATTGAATGTCGATAACCGCTTGCGAAATTCGTTTATTAATGAGAAAACCGGTTCCCAGTCTGAACCCCTTAGCTCCCCCATAGTGAAAAGTATAGTCATCCTTAGAAATTGACGCGAAATCGCCCGGCCAGCAGGTTTCTTGAAGTGCTATTAAGTCAGTATCGTATTTGATTGCTATTTCAATGAGTTCGCTAAATCCCCCAGTATTTAGACTACGCGCGTTCAGAGTTCCCGCCCTTAGATATTTTACCGTAGTTTTTTGTTGTTGCAAGTTAGCCATGGTAGTTTCGTGGAAATCCGCACGTTAGGATCCTATTCCGATCGTAGGTGAGTCCACCGTCCCAGAAGTGATAACCCCCATACCTCTCTGGGTCTAAGTATGGGAGCTTTCCGACTTTGACAAGGACCGTGTCAACTTGTCGTCAGACACATTACAGTTTCATCCTCGTATCCTAACATCCCCCTGCAAGGCAGCGCGCCTACTGGCATCAATACCCCTTTGGCCCTGTGCAGGCGAATCATTCCACACATCCCTTGCGGGCAGTGTCATCGCTGCGGTGTCCAATGGGGTAGCAGGATTTTTCCCTTACAAGATTTTTAGTTTTGGTTCGGGTATAGTTTCTAGGTGGATACACGCTGCACCTCGGCTTGCCAGAACCCACCCATTGCGTATGAACGCGAATGGGTGAGTCCTCCCAAGCCATGGTTGTCGTGTACCTATTTTCTACCAGTGCTGAGTTCACCACACACACGACTGGTTCCTATCGGCTGTCCGCGACTGCTAATTCTTGTATTCGCAGCTAACCTTAGGGGCTGTTCAGCCTCACGGGCCGTTCCTCTATCCGCAACCTGAGGACGCGCTACGTACTGGTGACAGGAAACCCACCGACAGACATATTCTCTCATATTTACACATATACCAATAGTCATCATATTCTTTGTATTCCAAAATATTCCGATATATTCTATATATTCCCGAATATTCTTTAGGAAATATATTCCTGGTACATGAAAAATCAGAGTGGTCGACCCCTCGGGGGGAAACCCTGATATGCTGGGGAAAACTAGTATCGGATTAGTATTCCGCGCATCAAAATGCATAAGGATATCATGCCTGAACTGTTTCCAGACGATTTTAATACCATGTGTAATTTCATGTTTGAAAAAGCTGGGTTTATAGGGAAATATCCGCGTCTAGGGAAAAACCCTGACAAGATGGGGGGAAAATTATGTCAGATTAGTATTCAGCGCACCAAAATACTTAAATATATATCATGCTGACCTGTTTCCAGATGATTTGAATACAGAGGGTAATTGCATGTCTGAAAAAACTGATTTTCTAGGGAATTTTCCGATTCTAGGGTAAAACCCTGAGATGCTAGGAGAAGACTAATTTTAATTTATATTCAGCATACCAAAATACATAAAGATATCATGCCTGACTGGTTTCCAGACGATTTCAATACCAAGGGTAATTTCATACCCGAAAAAGCTGACTTTCTAGGAAATTTTCATCTACTAGGGGGAAACTCTGACGTGCTAGGGGAAAACCAATGTTAGATTCGTATTAAGCGCATCAAAATGCATAAAGATATTATGCACTGACCTGTTTGCCAAGGGAAATGTATACCCAGAAAAGCTGATTCTCTAGAGAATTTTCGCGTCTAGGGGAAAATCCGGACGTGCTGGGGGAAAACTAAGGTCAGATTCGTATTCAGCGGCTCAAAATACATATAGATACCAGTCTCTGATTTTTCTCACATGACACTTTTTTGGGCCTGTGTAATGTTTACACAGTCTAAATTTAAAAATGTTGCATTTATTTTAAAAAATTGTTCATTTAATAGCCATTTGCATTTATCTGTCACTTTCTTCCCTAGGGTTGAAAATTCGATTTTCGACCCGCTCCACAGGCGTCGAAAGTCGAATTTTCGATTGAGGTATGATGAAAAACATTTTTTCTGGCAAATAAAAAAAAACACCATTTTTATGTTTTAACGTCAACTGAAGAAGGACTCAAATATTATTAGTATCTAAAAGTTAAAAAAATCGAATATCTCTGGAAGGTTGAGAAACATTACTTGAAAATTGTTTTTCAATTAAACAATTGCAAATGAAAAATTTGCCGATTTTTTATCGTTTTCTTAAAACTTAATCTTTTTTGCGTAAGTTTGTATGAGAACATTTTTTTTAAGACCAATAGGTACTGAAATAAAAAATCTTGAAAAAGAGTCACAATTTTAAATTGTTAATAACTTTTGAAAATAAAAAGTTTTGAAAAATTATTTGGCACCACTGTTTAGTACCCTCAAAACTATGAATTAACTGAAAATAATCAAAATCGATTATTTGAGTTTTCCCTTCGACAAGAAATGCCCTACTTTAATAAAATATAAAAAATAGTCCCCATAATTAATATTTGTTGCCACAAAAATGAGTTTTTGAATAATTAAAAAAGTGAATATTCAAATGAAAAACCAGAAACTAAATATGATAAGGTTAAGAAGAGAATCTATATAACTATGACATTTATTCTATTATTGCATTACGTAATTTATCAAGTCCCCTGTGGGTAATAAAGTTTTGGCAATATTTTTCCTCTCACAATTGTTCAATAACCAGTGTTGAAACACTGTCATAACAATACAGACAATTTGCTCATTTGTGCCTTATACTTTTGAGAGCATAAAGTAATTTTGATATTTTAAGTAAATATTTGGAAGGGTTATAATTTTTTTAATTGGAAATTTATTATATCCGTTTAACGGGCTAGTTTATTAAAAACGAACTCTTCCTCTACATTTTTAAAAACTTTAATGAATAAATGTGACTGAAAAACGCCAGAAAATAAAATTCCCGACACTGTAAAATTCCCGAATAACAAAATGTCCGAAAAATAAAGTTCCCAAATTGGAAAATTGTCGACTAATAAACCTCCCGAATTATAAAATTCCCAAACAGCTTATAATATTATTGGAAAATTCCCGAAGAATAAAATTCCTGACAGTTTATAGTAGTTCTGAATTTTTAAATTCCAGACAGAAAATTGCGCAATCATAAAATATCTGAACTAGGAAATTCTCGAAATATTAAATTCCCGAAAATAAAAAAAAATAAAAAATTTGGATATAAATATAAAAATTTCGATTGTAATATAATTTCAATTGTGATAATTCAATTAATTTTATAAATAGAAGAATTTAATTGTTCAAATTTGGGTATTTTGTAATTTAGGAATTTTATTATTCGAGAATTTTCCAACTCGGTAATGTTATGAACCGCCCGGGAAGTTTTTTTATTCAGGAATGTTATTGTTCGGGGATTTTATACTTCGGAAATTTTCTTTTTCGGGAATTTTCCACTTTGGAAATTTTGCAGTGTCAGGAATTTCAATTTTCTAGATTTGTCAGTGTTCTCCAATAAATGAAATACTCTGCAAACATTTAACATTTTTGTCAGTAAATAATTACAAACCTACATTCTTTTTATTTCCACCAGGCACTCATTAATGAAAATTAATTCAGTATATTTTTCTGGAATATAATTTTTAATCATATAATATTTTTTTTCAAAATTCATACCAAAAAATTTTCAATCGAATTTACAATATATGACTATAATGAGAGAAGTATGTATCAAGTTCTTTTGACAAAAAAAAAAAAAAGAAATATTCTCCAGGGGTATTTGCGACCACTAAAATAAATACAAATTTTTTTCGCACACTCAGAATGGGTTCTTAGTGAAGATTTTTTAAAAACCTTGAAATTGATTTATTCTAGCAACTTTCATTCTCTAAATAGGGAAAAATTTAATTCTCTAAATTAGGAAAAATTTAATTAAACATAAAATACAATGCTGGTTTCTGGAAACGCCTATACTTTAAACTGATATTATTAGCTTCTATCAGGTGAATGTGAAAGAAATTTTGCTGATTTTAAAGTGAAAAAATACAGAAGGACGCAAAATACCAAATGTATTGCGCAAAATAATTCTTAAAGCAACTTTGTACCCCAGGCATTGCCTTTATACAAGTTATTCTAAAATTTCTGCCAAAGTAAAAGTGAACCCTTAAGGATTTTTTAAGAAAAATATTTATCAGTAGAATTCATCAAAATAGTGGAAGAAACTGTTGCAATTTAATTTTTCATAATTATAATTTAACAAAAATTTTTTAATTAAGCCTCAACTGAAGTGAAATTTGAACTACAGCTAAAGTCATATAACTAGTCATAAATTAAAGTGAAATTTCAATTTTGAAAAAGTTTTTTTAATTAGCATTAGGGTCGTTAATTTTTATTTATTTTGTTCTGCAATTAGTTCTTTAAAAGATTTTGTTAAAATGAAAATTAGATTTTTATGTTTCGTCGCGAACTGACTGACCGGACTCGTCAGTAACGTAATGTGAATCAGTCATTTTTTTTACAATATCAATGCTGAGGTACTATTACAACAGTTAGAGTGAAAAAGCACTTAATCAAGTAAGAAAAAGTAAATTTGCGTATTTATTTGATAAATTATTTATAATAATTGTTAATTTAGTTATTAGCTAAAACGCTGCATTAAAAACAGTATGAAATTGCTTCCTATATAACTTGTTTGAAAAGAAACAAAAATTTTCGCGTACAAACGTTCTTTTCGGGCATTCGTTTGATATATTTGTTGTAAACAATTAAATATATTTCCTGTTAAGAATTTTTCATAATTGATAACCATTTTTGAAAAAGTTTGAATTGTGTCAAGTAGGAAAGTGGGAACGAGAACCTAGAATGAAAACCCAAAATAGAAATTTGTTGATATAATTGTTTATAACAATAGCGATTGTTGACGTATGATGATAAGTGATGATTTATTACAAATCTAATACAAAATTTTAGGCATTTTAGATAATAAATCAGTGTTTTCAAAATTTTCACACTATACTGAAGTATGTGTTTATATAAATTATGTATAACAATTAAATTGTGAATTCAATCAATTATTTATATTTCATAAGTATATAGGCATTGATTCTCAAAAATAGCAAGTTTGTTTAATCAATTCCTTTTTAGGTGAAAAATCATATTATTGAAATTTGCTTATTTTGTCACTGTATTTTTTATATATTGTTAGACAAAATATTAAATTGAAAAAGCAAATTCCCGACACTGTAAAATCCCCGAAAAAGAAAATAATCGAAATAGAAAATTCCCGAAATTATAAAACTGCCCAGATATAAAAATCCCGAATGAAAAAATTCACAAATAATCAAATTCTCGAACAGGTATTAATATTACCGAATTCAAAAATTCCGGAATATCAAAATTCCCAAAAGTTTATAATATTGCCGAATTTGAAAATTCCTGCCAGAAAAATGCCGGATTATAAAATATCCGACGATAAAAAGTTCCCGAATTATAAAATTTCAGAATTTAAACAATTTAAAAAATATTGTTTTAATAAATAGTTAATTATTAAGCAGACATTAATGCATAATTTTCAATTATTTAATAATATTAATTGATATTACTGATGATAATTAATTAATCATGATTTATCATTGCAATTTTGGAATTGATTTTCAAAATTATTGTTTGCAAATTTTATCATTGTTTTTTAAATGAATAAATAATATTTATTAGGAACAAATTCTTTCAATTATTTAAATTTGGGAATTTTTTAGTGATGGGAATTTTGAAAACTTGGATATTTTATAATTCGGAAATTTTATAATTCGGTAATATTATAAACTGTCGGGAGTTTTATTATTCGGAAATTTACAAATTCGGTACTATTATAAACTGTTCGGGAATTTTATTATTCGGGAATTTCTTAATTCGGGATTGGGATGAATAAAAAATTCCGAACAATAATATTCCCGGCACTGTAAAGTTCCTGAAAAAGAATATATTCGAAATAGAAAATTCCCGAAATTAAGACATTCCGAAATATAAAAATCGTAAATTGCAAAATTCCCAAATGATAAATTTCAAGACAGAAAATTGCCGAATTATAAAACACCCGGCACTGCCAAATTCCTGACACTAGAAAATTATCGGATTTGAACAATTGAGAAATAGTCGTTTTTTGAAATTATTGCTCTAGCAATAAAAATATTGTCCTTGTATTGTGCCTTTGCATTGAGAAATATTTCTTTTCGTATTCGAAAATTCGGAATTTTCAAATTCGCTAATAATACAAATTGTTCGAGAATTTTGAAAGTCGAGATTTTGAAATTTTGGGAATTTTATAATTTCGAGAATTTTCTGTTTTAGGAATTTTACACTTTCGGGATATTCATTTATCGGGATTTTCAGTCGTCCCTCAGGATTTTTATATTTAGGCATCTTAATAATTTTGAGAATTTTCTAGTTCGAAAATTTCCTTTTTCGAGAATTTTACTGTGTCGGGGATTTTTTGCGGGATTTTTTAGTCGTCACTAATTACTTTCTGGGTGAAAAAAGAACATTATAGGAACATCCTAGTCGCTATTTTATTATATTTATTTTATTTTCATTTGATCGAGTCACAATTCTAAATTATGACAAGGCTTACACGAGAATTTAGAGAACGAACATTTGATCATTTTATCATAAAGTAGGTGAAATTCATAATCACATTTTGTTATGTCAATTTACATATTTATTGTTCAAAGTCATTTGTCATCGGTGTGTATATCCTTTCACAATATTTTCTTACAAAAAACTGGCGTTTATTTATATTAACCAGACAATTATCAAAGATTAACCGTTTTAGCAGAGTGACCGTTTTAGACATTGTTTCCCTAATAATATAGTTAACAGTAATTTGCTTTATTTTATTGCAAAGGACATAGCAGGATAAGCATGTATGTACTGCTCTCGCTCGGATCTGGTCGAGATTTTTACAATAGGTTGGCATTGATGTAAGAATAAATTTTCCAACAGATTATATCTGAGAAATAATTTTTATGGGAGTTATGGAGGTTAGAAGAAAAATCGATAAATTAATTTTTCTCGGGAACGGCTAAACCGATTTCGACGAACAAAAAATATGTTATGGGTCTCAGCAGTAGGATGTCAGAAAAAATTTATGAACTACTTTTGCAAATAGAACCAATAAATAATTTTTTTCAATTTTTTGGGCATTTTTTTATGGGATGTGCTTGGTATACCACCACTATTTTTCACCAAAACAATTTAAAATTCATCTGGTATAACATATCCAATTTTTAGAACGATTGAAAGGGTAGAACATAGTTTCAAAACATCTAAAACGTTCAGCGTACTCCTTGCGCTAGCGGCCACTACCGTTCAGTGGCCACTACCTCAAAAACTAGCGGACTCCCAATTTCGAGTTCAAAATGAGAAATTTATAAAGACAGATATTGCAGCTAAGTATGACACTGCCTACAATACTTGATATGTTCCAGTGAACAGAATTTTCAAGTCTATCTCAGACATTTCTGGAAAGTCGAAGATGTCCTCTGATGAGATACTTTGAAAGACAAGTCTCTTTCGGAACCAACCTTTTTCTTCTGCCTCAATAGCCAAAGTGTTCTCAACATCTCTTCTGACTCTCATCATTTCTGGGATCTCACTCGAAAATTCTGCATCAGACTGTAACCTTTTCCCGAATTGATTATTCAAGGATAGTGCAATTCGGAAGTAGGTCCAAATATTCGGAACCAATTTTTGTCCAATTTGTGGTGTAAAATTCGGTATTTTTGCTTTAGTTTTCCGTGGACAGCTTCAACTGCCCAACGAATTTTTCTTACATAACGGGAATCGTTGGACTCTTTTGTTTTCAATTGCTTACGTTGCCCTTTTAAAGGCATTAATGCATTGATTTTTGTGAGCTCTAACTCAGCTATCACATCTCGGAAGCCGCGATCCAGAACCACATAATCGTTTTCTTCCAACAACTTGCAAAAACCGTTCGGATCCTGTAAAAGAGTTCTTAAGATATCTGCATCATTTAGATTCACAGGATATGGTCCTAACATATCAACCATGTACCCGTCACTTGTACAAATTGTGAAAGGCTTACAAAGTGGAACTTTCTTCTGGCCTGAATAAGACTTTATTTGAAACTCATTGTTCGAACTTTTTTGATGGCGTGCATAAGTTCCATCACTGATAAAAAAATAAATTTTAATGAGCCTAAAACAAAGTCTTAGCATTTTCAGTTGTGTGGCCTTTGATAAGGTCGTCTCTGATGGAAGTTTTTATTCCCGAAACGATAAGGCAACACATCTTCTTCAAATGATATGATTACTGCTGTTGAATATTCAGAAAAGCAGTAATTCAGATAAGCAGTGTTTGATTGCCCAATGGAAGGTATAGTATATGTAGCATGCACCTTCAATAGAAACACAAATGAACATGAGAAACGAACCGATAGACGAAAAAACAACTCAAGATCGCAGAAATAGTTGATGTGAAAAAACAAATGCTGCAAAGCTAGACGTCCCCAGAATGTGGGCTCAGCGCTCGGAGTACACTCAAGGTTTTAGATTTTTTAAACTATGTTCTACCATTTCGATCGTTATGAAAATTGAATATGTTATACGAGGCGAATTGAAGATCTTTTTGGAAATTTCAGAAGAATTGAAAAAAAATTATTTAACGGTTCTATTCGCGAAAATTATTTCATAAATTTTTTCTAACATTCTACTATTGAGACCCATAACATATTTTTTGTTCATCAAAATCGGTCCAGCCGTTCTCGAGAAAAATTGATTTTACAATTTTTCTTTTAACCCCCATAACTTCCATAAAAATTATTTCTCAGATATAATATTTTCGGAAATTTATTCTTACAACAATGTCAACTTATTCTAAGAATCTCAACGAAATCCGAGCGGTGGAAGCACATAGATGCTTATCGTGCTACGCCCTTTATAATTTCACAAAGGTTTCAAGAGACTGTTATAAAAACACTTAATTTACGTGATTGCAAAAAATAAAGCCTCAAATGATTCAAAAAAACTTTTAGGATGTATGCAAACGAAAAATATAAATAATATAATGCATAATATAATAATAGAATGCAAACCCAAAATATACATTATTAAATTAAGGGTTGATAATTTTAATAATCCTAATGGACTTTCTAAAAAGGAAATAAATATTTAAATAATGAATGTATGATAAAATTTGGCTGGGTATAAGAAAGCAAAAAAAATCGTCGCATGAACGTCAATTAACGCATGACTTTTACGACTACAGAGGCGAGAACATGAATGGCTATCGGTGCAATACCACAGGGCTGTCAGAGATGGTTTATGTGAATTTACAACCACGTCAATGGTTTACTAGACGCACGTAACACTGGCCTCGATAATGCGAACTCCAAGTGGGTCACTTGGTGATCACTTTATAACAAAAGTTAATTTCTTTGGAATTAGGATGAAAAGACTGATCAGTTTTCGCTGGGACCATTCATTTTCTCAAGGAATGACTGCAGGTGCTAGCCAGCATGTCATACCTGTAGAACAAGCTGATAGTTTTACGATTATTTTAATTTAATTTAAATTTAGAAAAATAATTTATGGCAAATAATAAAATCTTAAAGTTTAGACATTACGTAGAGAATACATGTCAAGAGATTCTAAAAATTATAAATAAACCCAAATTGCACGCAATATTGCAACAACATTCCTACAATCTTATCATGACAATATTGGCCATATGAAAGCAATGCATGGATGTCCTCTCCTGAGCAATATTTCCTAGAACTACAGAATATACATTTAAATACAATATAAATTTCATTACACTCTGAAAATCCTGAAAAATACCACAAAAGCACGAAACATTGCTATGAAATTGCAAAAATGTTACACGATAACATTGCAGCAATGTATGCATGTCCTCTCCTGAGCAATATTTCCTAGAAATACCGAATATGCATTTGAGCATACTCTAAAAATCTTAAAGAAAAGCCAACAGTACAAGATATTTCAACAACATTGTTAGAATGTTACATTACAATATTAGCAGCCATTAGAGTAATGTTGCTGCAATGTACAAATGTCGTCCCTGAGCAATATTTTGTAGCATTACCGGATGTACATGTCAATACACTCTAAAATCTTAAATGAAGCCCAACAGACCGGAAATATTGCAAAAACATTGCTACAATCTTACATCAAAATATTGGTAACATTACAGCAACGCTGCTGCAATGTATGAATGTTCTCTCCTAAGCAATATTTCCCAGCAATACAGAACATTCATTTAAATACACCCTCAAAATCTTAAATTAACTCCGACAACACGAAATATTGCAACATTGCTACAATCTTACATAATAATATTGGCAACATTGCAGAAATGTTGCTGCAATTTATGAATGTCCTCTCGTGAGCAATATTTCCTAGCAATACTAGTATGCAATAATCAGTGATGAGGAATAACTAGTTTTTCTTAACTAGTTACTTTTCTATAACAATAGAGGTAACGAAGTTACTTTTTTGAATAAGTAACGAATATGGTAACTAGTTGCATTATATCAATAACAATAAATATAACAATCTAAAAAACCTCAAATTTAAATATTTTACTACAATAATTCTTCATAGCAATGTTTATTGTTAACTTTTTGAATATTCTGGTGACTAGCAATCATTCGTATAATAATTCAAAACAGTTTCAATGCAAACTATTTTTTTTTCTACGCAAAAGGACTAAAATTTCGAAATTTTTTATCAAAATTTCAATTATTATATTTTACCAAATATTATCAAATTTTTATTATTTTTAAAAATATATTCAGCAATTTAGACAATTAAGGAACATCCAGATTTTAAAAAAAAACTCAAATTTGACTCGAAAACAATTTTAATTGCCACAAAAAATTGTTTATGTGTAACAATGGTTATTGTTAATATTTTAATTATTTTTGTGATTCAATTTCATTCCTACATTATTACAAACCATTTTTAGCAAAAATAATTTTTTTAGTGATAACACTCTTTGCCCATTTTTTAAAGACTTTTAAAAGAATAAAAAAATGTTCTGAAGATTCATCGGAATATTTCGAATGATTTTTTATTTAAAAAAAATGAATTCTAAGAGAATATTTAAAAAGATTAAGAGGTAACTATAAATTTTGCAGAAATTCAAAAATAATTTAAAACTTGTGAAGATTTCCAAATACTGTTTAGTAAATGTAGATTTTGAAAGATTTCGAAAGAAAGCTTTTTAAGAATCTTGAAATATTTTATGACAAGACCAATTTTTTTTGACATTTCTGGCAAAATTTTAACAGATTTTTTTTTAAACAATTAGGTTTCAGAGGTAATTGGAGAAGATTTCAAAATATTTCAAATAATTTCCTAAAATTTCAAAAAAGAATTTCGAAGATTTTGAAGAAATTTTTTTCATTTTTTAAGATTACAGAATTGTAGAAAAAATTCGATTAGGTTTAAGAGGTATTAAGAAGTTTTGAAAAGAATAAAACATAATTCAAAACTTGAAAAGGATTCAAAATTTTTTTCACAAAATGTAGATTTTTGAAAATTTTCGAAAAAGAATCTGGAAGATTTTGAGGCAATTTTAAATTTTCAGGATTTTTCAACAAATTTAGGAAAAATTCCAATAATTTTAAAAGATATTAAGTAGGTTTGAAAAAATCGCAAAAATCATTTAGAATTTGAAAATATTTCAAAGAATTTAAGACAAAATGTAGATTTTTTAAGATTTCGAAATAAATTTTTTTTCAATTTGTAAGACTTTTGAATTTTTACGATAATAACATCTTAAGATTCCTGGGAAAATTTTTAGAGATTTTTTTAAATTAATTTTAAGAGAATATTTAAAAAGATTTCAAAATGTTTCGAAAGTTGCCTAAACAGAATCTGGAAGATTTCGAGGTATTTTTTTTTTTATTTTGCCGAATTTTAAAAAAATTTCAGTGGAAATTCGAAGAATTTTAAATGTTTTCAGAAAGATTCAGAAGTTTTGAAAAAAAAATCAAAAATAATTTGAAAGTGAGATATTTGAAGATTTCGAGCAAAATTTAGACAATTTTCGAGACAATTTTAAAGTTACAAGTATTCGGCATGTACGTATATTGCGCTGAATTATTTTTGATTTTTTTTTCAAAACTTTTTATTTTTTTTTATAATTGATCACTGTAAAAAGAACTGAAATTTTTATATTCAAAATAATATTTTCATTTTTATTTGACACTGCCTAATTGAAAATTCAGTTTATAAAAATAAAATGACTTTTCTGGTTTTTAAATTTTAATGAAAACATCTAAATCAGTGATGGTAATTGATAGTAATGATATGGTAAATAATGTTTTCAAATAACCATCAGAATATTTTACGCAACCTTTTGTATTTGCTGTCGGCATGGAAGAAACTTACCAACAAGCGGTTTTGTTACAGTTTTCTA